>MJUU01006193.1:24085-89132 GCA_002080025.1 Modiolus philippinarum
GTAGAGCGCAGTGGCGAAGGGAAGAGTTTCTATTCAGAAACTACAAATAGTGAAGTTCTATAAATAATAAGATTGTATCGATTTAGATGCAACTAGAAAACACGAGGGGACTTTAAAAACATAAGTGGATGATATAAATCGGATAATGGTTTTTATGAAATAAAAACGATACGCTAGGCTATGGAATAGCCTTGGATAGAAAATTGCGTGTTTGATTGACAAGGGCGTGGTGGCTTATGAGGTATTTGTATACTCAAATCAATACTTAAAGTAAGCCTTTCTCGGTACGTCTTTGTAATTTCTCCTATTGGTCAGCACATGTGATAAAACAGTCACTGATTCGATCAAACCTCTCATTTTTGCCAACAGCAACTCAAAGTAGTTTCGTGCTTTTGTTTTTTGTTTGTTTGTTTTTTTTTTTGCATTCACCTAGGGTGTTGCTTTTTTATCTTTTATCCCTCAACAGAGACAAACTTTATTAACTAAAATGTATACATGTTTTGAAGCAGTGCATTTGTGTAAATGCTTTCTAGCAATTCTGAGCATTTATACTTCAACTATGGCTTCAGGTTTCACAGACAATACTTACAACCAATGTAACTGAGGAGTTTTTCTAGCGCAGCATGCTATGACCACAACATGTTGACAACAAAAAAACTTGATATGCACCTAGTTAGTACTTGCTTAATTTAATGTGATTGATACAATGATAAACCTTTTACAACACACACAAATAAATACCGGTAGCTCTTTATTCTTCCGCAAAAAAACGCAATTCTATCTCTTTCTACCTTTCGTTCTCCATTGCCTAAGTATCACAACAAACTACAATCACGCTTTGTTTAACACAATTGAAAAGTCTTTTATAGTATTTATACTAGGAACACTACCCGTGATAGTGTAAAATAACATTTGCAAAATTATTATTGCTCCTAAAAGTCATGGAAATATGTGTTTTCTGACATTTTTTGCTTAATGGATACAGTGTATTTTAATGATAAAAAAGTTTGTTACAACGTACAACTTATCATTACCAAAGTACATACCAAAAATCAAAGCATTCCCATTGACCAAAGCCGACAAAAGTTTGATGTAAAATTTATATAGTGGAAAAAGTGACAAAGTATTGGCAAACAGGAAGTAGTTATATTACGGATATAAAAGTTTGTAACAATGTACAACTCATCATAACGAAGCTACATGCCAAATATCAGCTAATTCCCATTGACCAAAGCCGAGAAAACTTCGAGGGAAAATTTATATTATGCAAAAAGTGACAAAGTATCGGGAAACAGCAAGTAGGGATGTTACGGAAACAAAAGTTTGTTACAACGTACAACTCGTCATTATCAAGCTACATGCTAAATATCAAATCATTTCCATTGACCAAAGCCGAGAAAACTTTGACGGAAAATTTATATAGTGGAAAAAGTGACAAAGTATCGGCAAACAGGAAGTAGTGATATTACGGATATAAAAAATTTCTTACAACGTACAACTCATCATAACCAAGCTACATGCCAATTATCAAATCATTCCCATTGACCAAAGCTGAGAAAACTTTGACGGAAAATGTTTACGGACGGACAGACGGAGGGTTTACCACAATACGTCCCTTCGGACGTATAAAAAGGAAATTGTCTGTGTTTGGAGCTTGTTTACTTTTGAAAATGCCATAAACAAATAGCCTCATTTTTTGTTTCTTGATATAACTTATATTACAATTTTAGTACTGTTAAAAAGTCCAGACTTTCTCTGCATATAAATTAAAACAAATCAAAAGCAAAAAAGTAACCTTTTACATAAATTTCTATATTATTTTTTAATATCTCTGAAACAGGAAGCTAAACACGAAACAACCGTTGCAATACCCGTTTGTACACATTGAGTGTATTGCAATTGCCATTCAATATTGTCCAAGTGATAAGCTAGCTGAAATTATTGTATTGTATCTATGTGTATTTGGTCATGTGTAAGTCACTTTCTTTCTTTTTATTTTTGATGTTTTTTTGTTTTTGTATTCTCTTGTTATTTTCAGGATTCATTACTCGTTGGTACCCGAAGTAGCAAGTAACAGTAAAATCGGACAATATCTGCAGACACACCGTATTGAAAATCTTGGTTTTGGTTTTAACAAATGTCTAGTTTGAGTCAGGTCATTAAGTAGCTGCGGTAATATGGTCTTTTTGATGTTTTTTTTAATTTTGGCAGACCATAGCATAGGTCCGCCAATATCAAAAATTTAGACAAAGAGGTTCCGCAGCTAGTCATTAAGAGTAGGCTCAAAAGGGGCAGCTTCAAATGCCAGATTCACATAGACTCATTCATTAAATTGTTAGTATTTACATGTTTAGGTTATACTTGGCACAGTTTTCGTTACTGTTACTTTTGTCTTTGCACAGATTCGACACGCTGGAATACCGGAAATCTAGAGTAGCAACTAAAAGAAAAGCAAAATCGGAAAATATCTCCGGACCTACAAATTAGTTAATTATTCGTTAATTAAAACAACAGCAAATATTAATGTGATATATTTTCAAAGTCCAACATTGGACACATGTCACCTTATATTTGTTTTGATTTTATGTTTCCTGTGTTTCATGTTTATCGCGTGAGAAAAAAAACAGTCTATAATTTTAATAGTATAGATATTATTGATTATTGCACAATACCTCATCTTTATTTATTAATTCTGGTTTTAAATTTATACATTACTGTTCTTATTCTTTTGATCATATCTATATTTATAAATCTGGCTAAGCGATATTGCATTACCAATTTTATCATCCCCTACAAACCTGTTCCCAGTACCACCTATAGTAAATGTTTATAATACTTTTCAACTTCCACAAGGAAACAGAAAAATTAAACCCCGCCCCGTTTTATCAGGACGAAACTGGACGCCATTTTGATTTTCGAGAATCTAAAATTCCTATTGGTCAATAATCTTCTGCGCATGCGTTCTCCATACTGCGCAAGCGTACTCCTCACATCCCCCCCAAGAACTATCTATATAGGTAGGCTATTCCATAGCCTAGCTAATAAGTTTGAAATGAAATTAAATGTAACACATTCAAGAAGTTGTAGAAAAAAAGTGACAACAAAAGTCTGAAGCAATTAGAAGGAGAGACCAGTAAGGAAAATCTTAAGCCGCACGACAGATTCCAGAACATACAACCCAACACAGAACATTTTATGAATTAAAAAGAAAGTGACAACTCCCAAGGACAAAAAAATCTTTAATAGCAGAAATAGCAGAACCACGTATAAAACTAAAAGGGTCCGCATTCTCCATTATGAAGTTTTTATTCCATGGGATGTTTTGCTCCACATGGAGTTTTAAAGTTTTCTATTCAAACTATTATTGAAGTTCTCACGAAAAATACGCAATCGTTCTCATGGGAATAACAATTTTCCGTGAGAATTATGAATGCTGCCAAATTATGGAAGTTCGACACCCACTTGTGTAGCAATATATTCCGAAGCCATTACTCGGATTTTATATATTGTTTATAGGGTAGCTTTTTAACTGTTCAATATTATGTGCAAATTAAACAATACAGATTTACTGACACTGAAATTGCAAATTTCTCCACCGACATTTCTCTATGTAGATATGCTTAATTTTCGTGCAAAAAAGTTGTTTGAATCAAACGGGAAAACGTACGTAGAACTCCAAAATGAAGTTCACAGAAGGGAAATATTCATCAAATATTAAAATGAACTGCCGAATAATACTAGGTTAAGTGAAATATTACTTTAATACCCTTTTTTTACCTCTGAGAAATATTCATAGCTGTCACAAAATAACATGTAAATCGAGTACACCTTGCAATACTCGATTGTTCTCTACAAGTAAGTGTAAAAAATAATCATAGAGAAATACATAAATATATGTGAATAATTAGAAAAATGTCAACCCATTGATTATCAAGCACATACCAATAAAACAAAATATTGTGATTGACTAAGTAAGCCCAATATACAAATTATTAATTTTAACAAAATAGCCGCATTGATAGATCCCTTATCGTATGATATGTGTGTTTCCCATGATAAGATGTTACGTTCGTATGATACGTCAGTTATCCGGTAACCTTTAATAAAACATGTTAACATGAGCATAACCTGCACGCACTGGTGGAATAGGGCCCATTTTTAGACCCACATACCGAAATTTAGGAACATTTCGTTTTTCGTTCAAGTTTTTCTTTAAGTTGCTTTAGATCTTTTATTTACTGCTAAAATGACTCTGTCAAACGTTACACGTTTCAACAAATATTTAAAAAATTTACAAGAAATACCCCCTTCATTTCTAAAAATATAGGCATGTCGAAAAAATACTTGTATGGCCCTACGATTCGCGTATGATCAAAATATTCAAGGTGTGTTCTCTGAACGTCAACTTTCTTAAAATCACATATTGTAACATTGTTGTTTTAGCAATTATCAATTAGAAAATTATATTAATTAGGTGAAAGATTATAATTACTATGAACTATCATTGTTATTAAAGTATTATTTAAAAATTTGTATTTGTTTTTGGTTAAATCTATTTAAAAATAGTTCAAAAATATATATATAAAAAAAACTAAAAGTATAAAGAATGACAAAAGAAAGAAATTTAATGAAAAATGTTTAACATAATCTAGAAACAAAATTGAATATTTCATAAAATGTTTTTTTTTTTAAATATGCTTAAGAATATTTGAATTTTTATAATCAAATTTTCATTTAACATAATTTTTGGTATAAAAATATCTAAATAATACACTGAATCACCAATTCTGAATTAAAAGATTGAACATTTTTTAATATTTAAAAGATGTTACTGAAATATATTTGAATTCTATAAATTATATTTTTTTGAATTTTAGTTAATAATAATTTATGCTACAAAAGGATCTGTATAACTAAATTATACAATGAATAATAAATTATGAAATAAAAGATATGCAGACATTAAATTGACCCTTTGATTTGATTTCCTCCTTCCAAGCTTATGTGAACACATTTCACATTTCTCATTTGTGTGATCTCTCCAAGCCATCTATTAGCATGAATATGTGTCAGCTCATGAACTAACTTGATCCTTTGATTTCACCATCCAAGCTTATGTGAACACAGTTCTCATTTGCATGATCTCCCCAAGCCATCTTTTAGTATAAATATTGTGTCAGCACATGAGTTGAGCATAACATAGTTCAACTCAACATGGCAAATGCTCAGCTAGATGTCAAGTTCATAACCAACAGAAAAGGAGGACAGAACTTAGCCTATGATGGTTATATCTACAGACACATCCGCAAGAGTGGTGACAGAATATACTGGAGATGCACTATACCCAACTGTCCAGGTTCTCTATCAACATTGAACAACATACCAATAGGTTTCGGGAGACAACAACACAATCACCCAGCTGACCACACCAGAGTCGTCACAAAACAGATACTCAACCACATCAACCAACGCTGCATGGAAGACGTGAGACCAATACCATCAATCTATGAAGAAGAACTAAACAAACTCCGAGACCACGACTGGGATGACACCGCCAAAACAGTAATACAGAGACTGCCTACCTTCAACTCTGCAAGATCAGCACTATACAGAGCACGCCGCAAGCAAACTCCTAGACTACCCGACACTCTCCAAGATATCAGACTAGAGGGAAAGTGGACACAGACAGCTACTGGTGATCGATTTCTGCTATTCGACGACAGTGCACAGACAGACCGTATCATCGCCTTTGCCACCACAGAAAACCTTACCCATCTGTCAACTGCCAACACCTTCTACTGCGACGGCACCTTCTATACATGTCCAAGTTTGTTTCGCCAGATATACTCCATCCACATACAGATAAATGGTACTATGACTCCAGTTGTTTACGCCTTACTTCCAGCAAAGAGCCAGGTCATCTACTCCAGACTGTTCACTCTCCTGAAAGACCACATGACAACACTGAATCTACCATTCAACCCTACAACAGCATTCGCCGACTTCGAAATAGCAGCTCATAACGCCATACGCCAGGTCCTACCCAACATCACCATGAATGGTTGCTTCTTTCATTTCACACAATGTATATGGAAAAAGGCACAGACAGATATCCCACGGGATACTCAGCCATTCACCGACTACGTAACAGAACAGTGGGTTGATGCCGACGACCGACGCACATGGAACCATTTCAACACAGAAGGACCACGCACCACCAACAACCTAGAAGCCTGGCATGGTAAACTTAAGAAAAAGATTCAATACGCACACCCGAACATTTTCACCATCATCAAGACTTTCCAGGATATCCAGAACGCAACCGACATAAACCGACTACAGAGAGAAATAGGGGGAACAGCCAGACCACGTCCAAAGAAGTACTTGAACATCGACCGCCGCATTGCCATCCTCAAGGAAAGACTACAGAACAGAACCATCACTCTCATGGAATACGCCGACTCAGCATCAGAACTTCTCCACCTAGATGAATTGTGTACTGACTTTTTTTGCAACTTGCTGATCTGTTATGTTTTTGTATATGTATATGTTCCATAATAATGATGATTATGTCTTTCATATTTTAAAATTAGTTTCAGTGCTAAACTTATTATTTTGTTATGTATAATACAAAGTTACATTGATATATAATAAAATATCTATACACTATCTTGTTCTCATTTATAAAGTAATTGTCTGAAGGAAACTTAAAAAAACAATTGAGTTTTAAGTGACAAATGAAACACAAACACACAAAAAAAATCATTCACAGGCTTTGAAAAAGTTCATAAAACTGTACTTCATTTCAAATCTTTAGATAAAAATTTATCATACGTTTAATAAATATAAACTTATGATTGATTTTTGTTGTAAGATTTTTTTTTTTTTTTTTTGCGAACTAGTTACAATTACACAATATCATTAATACAATTATCAACATAGGGTGTTAATGTATCTGAGTTTCTCATTAGTGTAAATTCCCTTTTTGGTGCCCCATAATTAAGTGAAGAGGAACATATATATTAATTAATTAAAAGTTGACATTCAGAGAATCAGCCATATTCAATGGGTCTGGAACAACTCGGGCCAAATGTAGACTTAATGTAGCTTTTAGCAGGTATTAATACCCCCCCCCCCCCGTTCTCTTTCTGGAGAATTTGGAGGGTATGATTGGTTGAAAGCTTATGTCATACGCTGCAACTAATACACGCCAATTTGGAACTGTTTGTTTATATACGATAAAATTATTGGAGGGAGGGGTATGAAAGCATTTAAAATTACGACGTCTTGAAAAATTATCATAAATGCAATGTCAGTACAATTGGATGTTACCATTTTAATAGTTTAAAATTCAATATTGGAGAGCAGGTAAGTCGGGTAAATAATTCTGACTAATGTATTTGGAAGTGGAAAGACGTTGCAAAAGGCGAGACACTAATAATGGTTGTGATATAACATTCTCAGATTGCATAGATAAAGCGATATGGTTTTAACGCAAAGTAAAAACAGTAAAATATACTTCCTTCGCCAATTACACAATGTAACTTCATAAACGTCTGTGGAATTGTCATCTGTTTGTATTTTTAGCTCATCGCCTGGAACTCATATTTCATGTTGATTGCAGTGGTACCTACATATGCATGCAACACAAAATTTAAAGCAAGAATTAAAGAATAGGTTTTTGGTGGTTTTGGTTTAAAAAATTCCATGTAGAGCGCAGTGGCGAAGGGAAGAGTTTCTATTCAGAAACTACAAATAGTGAAGTTCTATAAATAATAGGATTGTATCGATTAAGATGCAACTAGAAAACACGAGGGGACTTTAAAAACATAAGTGGATGATATAAATCGGATAATGGTTTTTATGAAATAAAAACGATACGCTAGGCTATGGAATAGCCTTGGATAGAAAATTGCGTGTTTGATTGACAAGGGCGTGGTGGCTTATGAGGTATTTGTATACTCAAATCAATACTTAAAGTAAGCCTTTCTCGGTACTTCTTTGTAATTTCTTCTATTGGTCTGCACATGTGATAAAACAGTCACTGATTCGATCAAACCTCTCATTTTTGCCAACAGCAACTCAAAGTAGTTTCGTGCTTTTGTTTTTTGTTTGTTTGTTTTTTTTTTGCATTCTCCTAGGGTGTTGCTTTTTTTATCTTTTGTCCCTCAACAGAGACAAACTTTATTAACTAAAATGTATACATGTATTGAAGCAGTGCATTTGTGTAAATGCTTTCTAGCAATTCTGAGCATTTATACTTCAACTATGGCTTCAGGTTTCACAGACAATCCTTACAACCAATGTAACTGAGGAGTTTTTCTAGCGCAGCATGCTATGACCACAACATGTTGACAACAAAAAAACTTGATATAGACCTAGTTAGTACTTGCTTAATTTAATGTTATGATACAATGATAAACCTTTTACAACACACACAAATAAACACCGGTAGCTCTTTATTCTTCCGCAAAAAAACGCAATTCTATCTCTTTCCACCTTTCGTTCTCCATTGCCTAAGTATCACAACAAACTACAATCACGCTTTGTTTAACACAATTGAAAAGTCTTTTATAGTATTTATATATTATTGATTATTGCACAATACCTCATCTTTATTTATTAATTCTGGTTTTAAATTTATACATTACTGTTCTTATTCTTTTGATCATATCTATATTTATAAATCTGGCTAAGCGATATTGCAATACCAATCCCATCATCCTCTACAAACCTGTTCCTAGTACCACCTATAGTAAATGTTTATAATACTTTTCAACTTCCACAAGGAAACAGAAAAATTAAACCCCGCCCCGTTTTATCAGGACGAAACTGGACGCCATTTTGATTTTCGAGAATCTAAAATTCCTATTGGTCAATAATCTTCTGCGCATGCGTTCTCCACACTGCGCAAGCGTTCTCCTCACATTCCCCCAAGAACTATCTATATAGATAGGCTATTCCATAGCCTAGCTAATAAGTTTGAAATGAAATTAAATGTAACACATTAAAGAAGTTGTAGAAAAAAAGTGACAACAAAAGTCTGAAGCAATTAGAGGGAGAGACCAGTAAGGAAAATCTTAATCCGCACGACAGATTCCAGAACATACAACCCAACACAGAACATTTTATGAATTAAAAAGAAAGTGACAACTCCCAAGGACAAAAAAATCTTTAATAGCAGAAATAGCAGAACCACGTATAAAACAAAAGGGTCCGCATTCTCCATTATGAAGTTTTTATTCCATGGGATGTTTTGCTCTACATGGAGTTTTAAAATTTTCTATTCAAACTATTATTGAAGTTCTCACGAAAAATACGCAATTGTTCTCATGGGAATAGCAATTTTCCGTCAGAATTATGAATGCTGCCAAATTATGGAAGTTCGACACCCACTTGTGTAGCAATATATTCCGAAGCCATTACTCGGATTTTATATATTGTTTATAGGGTAGCTTTTTAACTGTTCAATATTATGTGCAAATTAAACAATACAGGTTTACTGACACTGAAATTGCAAATTTCTTCACCGACATTTCTCTATGTAGATATGCTTAATTTTCGTGCAAAAAAGTTGTTTGAATCAAACGGGAAAACGTACGTAGAACTCCAAAATGAAGTTCACAGAAGGGAAATATTCATCAAATATTAAAATGAACTGCCGAATAATACTAGGTTAAAGTGAAATATTACCTTTAATAAAACATGTTAACATGAGCATAACCTACACGCATTGGTGGAATAGGGCCCATTTTTAGACCCACATACCGAAATTTAGGAACATTTCGTTTTTCGTTCAAGTTTTTCTTTCAGTTGCTTCAAAATGTTGACCAAATGCTTCATGGTTATGAATACGATGTATCAAATTATTGCTTATTGTATAAGCTTTACAAAGAGCCCAAATTTTTACAATTTCTATGCCAAATACCTTCCATAGCGCCATTAAAGGTACCCCTACCCCTATGAAATATTGAGGAAAATTTAGATATTTTCATTGAAATTTTGTAAGTTTGATGGTCTTAAGAACCCGAAGTGCATCTCGATTCCCCATTCTGAAAATTGTTTTTAGTTTCTCAATCTATTTTGTTGAATATAAAACATGTTAACATAATGTTAACATATTCTTAATGACCAAAGTTTTATTTTCAAATAGACCAAATAAATGGATCTTTGAATATTTCCGATTTTGACTAAGTTTTGCATTCTTTTGCCCAATATTACTTTTTAGTAAACAAATATCATTTAAAGTAGGTATCAAATGAAAGCTTATTATATGGGCTTTACAACTATTACAAATAATGGCCATTCTTATGAAATATAAACATCATACATCAATAAAACTTACTCCTAACCCAACAAATTGACTGTAAAATTGTCAATTTTTGGCCGGGTTGCACGGAGTGCAAATCCGGGTAATAGTATGGTGAATGTTGGGCGGGCGGGCGGGGAAATTGAGTACCTTTTTTTGTGAAATCAACTCCTCCTACAGTTTTCAACCCAGATCTTTGAAACTTTACAGAATGTTTCTATATATAAATTGAAGATGTGCACCTGACTTTATGGAATTATTTCAGAAATTTTTTCCTATTTTTTGGGTTAGGGTTAGGGACTTAGGAATTGATCAGATTTTTTGGACATTTTCAACAATGTACATATCAGTTTTGTGAAATCAACCAATTCTTTGATTTTTGACCAAGATCTTGGAAACCGTAAAGATGTGCACTCAACATTTTTGAATTGGTTAAGAATTGTTTTCCTATTTTTTCCTGGACTTTTTTTTTTTACTTTGGAAGTTACCCGATCCCACAACGGTGAAATTTAGTCCTCCTACACCTTTCTACCCAGATCCTTGAAATTTAAAAGCATATTCTCTACTGCCCACACAGACTCATTTATGTTAAAGGTCCATTAAATAAGGAACCCATAAAACATCATCAAAACGCAACCCGGCCATTTGTGTCTTTGACCCATTTTTTGTCTATGTAAGCATAAAATTAACCAGAACACGCAAAATGTGTGTTGTATATGACAATGTTTAATAAATTATGCCATGATTTCGTATTTTAACAGCTATTTGTTGACTTAAACTCAGTATTTTGCCTAAAATTGATGAAAAATGGGAATTTTCAACATTTCAGATTTGCCCAAATTTCATTCTTAAATCGCTATATATGCCAAATCTGGAGCATATATCTGCAGATATGCCAATTAATTGTTCTAAGCGATACATAAGTTGTCTGAAAACATTGTTAAGAAAAACAAGAAATGTTTGCTGTGACTCAAAATACCGAAAATCTTACCCCTACCCAAACAAATTTTCCTTAAAATTGGCAATTTTTTTGTCTATGTTCGCAACAAATTTACTCAAACACGCAAAATGTGTGTTGAATATGACAATGTTGCATGAATTACATCACGATTTGGTAATTTAACAGCCATTTGTTGACTTAAACTTAATATTTTGCCCGAAATTGATGAAAAATGGGCTTTTTCAACATTTCATATTTGGCCAGAATTCACTGTTAACCCGTTATAAATGGCAAATCTGGATGATATATCTGCACATATGTCAATTAATTGCTCTAAGCGATACATTAGTTGTCTGAAAACATTGTTAAGAAAAACAAGAAGTGTTTGATGTGACTCAAATACCGAAAATCTTACCCCTACCCCAACAAATTTTCCTTCAAATTGTCAATTGTTTGTCTATGTTCGCAACAAATTAACTCAAACACGCTAAATGTTTGTTGAATATGACAATGTTGCATAAATTACATCCTGATTTGGTAATTGAACAGCCATTTGTTGACTGAAGGTAGATCGGTAGTCTTCCGCCATTTTGAATTTGTTATTTATTTCGTTATGGTATTATCTGCTTTTTAAATATGCAAATATTCTATTTGTAATGAATCAGTCAATATTGTATCCATAAAACAAAATGCAAAGGACCTACATGGACTTGATTTCACATGTCTTTATCTAATTAGATGAGGTATGGTAACTTTATAATTAAATAAATTGGAAGAAGATTTTTGAAAAAGGGAGATAATCTGATAAAAATATTTTACAAAGATATCACTATGAAAATTCACATTTTACAAATTAAATGGAAAACAAAATCGGTGACCCCCATTTTTCTTTATATTTTTTGAAAGTATGTTCAAAGGGCTAACACGTGAGGAAAGAAGAAAGAAATCTATGGAAAAGTTCTAAAGAAATCAACAATATACCGGTTTTTCTCTATATATTCATTAGAAATATTTGATTATTTTGATATCAGTTATTTTAAAAACAAGAACGGTGACCCCATTTTTAATTTTTTTTATTTCAATGCTTATATAATAAGGAAACTTTCCTGTAAAAATAAAGAAAATCTATGGAAAAAAATTTGGACTACCCATCTACCTTAAACTTAACATTGTGCCCGAAATTGATGAAAAATGGGATTTTTCAATATTTCAGATTTGGCCAAAGTTCACTGTAAACCCGTTATATATGGCAAATCTGGATGATATATCTGCAGATATCCCAATTAATTGTTCTTAGCAATACATGAGCTGTCTTTAAACAGTGTTTAGAATATCAAGGGGTGTTTAATGTGACTCTGAATACGGATGAATATTACCCCTACCCCAACAAATTTTCCCTAAAATTGTAAATTTTTTGTCTAAGTTCGCATAAAAATAACTACAACACGCAAAATGTGTGTTATATATGACAATGTTGTATGAATTACATCATGATTCGGTATTTTAACAGCCATTTGTTGACTTAAACTCAATATTTGGCTCAAACTGATGAAAAATTGGAATTTTCAACATTTCAGATTTCTCCGAAGTTCATTGTTAAATCGTAATATATGTCAAATCTGGAGGATTCATCTGCAACTATGCCATTTAATTGTACTGAGCGATACATTAGTTGTCTTAAAACACTGTTTAGAAAAACAAGGAGTGTTTAATGTGACTCTAAATACCGAAAAACCTACCCCTACCCCAACACATTTTCCCTATAATAGTCATTTGTTTGCTATATTCGCATAAAAATAACCAAACACACAAAATCTGCATTGGATATAACAATGTTGCATAATTTCTATCAAGATTTTTCATTTTAAGTCCGACTTGTCAGCTTAAACTCAATATTTTGTACAGAACTGATGAAAAATGGGAATTTTCAGCACTTCAGAATTTTTTCGTATAAAATTTTAAGAAAAGTCCTGTCTAAATTTTCTAAGGGATTTTTTTCTTTAATTTCACACTTTATTTTTTTATTTGCTTTATGTTAAAAAATGTAATAGTATATTGAACAGATGTATCATGTTTGGGAGGGGAATTTGCGAAAAATAACAGTCGAGGGATGTTATATTTCCCTAGTCCAACGGGCGAGGGAAATTGCATTCTCGAGACTGGTATTTTTCACAAATTCTCCGACCAAACATGATATATCTGTTTAATCTACCGAATGACTTTATTCAAAGCGCACAGATGACGTCGTTTTTAAATTTTTTACAAGCGTGTCAGTGAAAGGTTAAAAAGGCCAATTTTTCAGCAAATACCCCGGCAGAGGGTAAAAAGTGACAAATTTTTAGGCAATTACCCCGCTGCTTGAAAACTTGCTTGAAATTTAATGGATTTGTCAAAAAAAAAAAAAAAAAAACGGTGTTCGACCAATCAAATTGCACCATTCTATCATAAGGTAGAATTATACATGATATCCCGCCACGTTTCACAAATTTCAAAGTTAATAGGGGCATTACTCCAGAACTGTATGTATTGCTGAATCCAAAATTACACTTGGTCTGTGTTTTTTGGTAATCAACTTACATACCAAGTTTGAAACCACTATATTATTTCATTCACAAGTTATCAGTCGGAAACCTAAAAATTTACAAAGAGGCACTCTAGAACCCCTTGGACCTCTTTGCCCAAAATCGAATTTGAAAATCGTGTTTTGTGGTAAACAACTTACATACCAAGTTTGGAAACAGAATGAAATTTCATTTACAAGTTATTGGTCGGAAACCTTCGGGGACGGGCGGACTGACAGACAGACGGACGGATACACGACTGAGGGTATCACATTATACCTCGCCCCTACATGTGGCGTGGTAAATAAAACATTAATTGTTATTTAATATCACACCTTTTTAATTCTAAATTTTGGCAAATCTAAATCCTTGATACAACATACATTTTTCATTTTACCAAGCAACAGTTATTCTTGAATTCATTTAAATAAAAACTAGATGCTAAGGGTAGTAAAAGACCCTCAAAAAGCTAAAGCGAGTTACTTTTCTCTTTTTTGTATCGGTTTAACGAAACTTAAGCCCATACAAACGATCATTGATCAACGATATGGTGGCGATAAGTTTTAGCAGTAGAGGAAGCCGGAGAAGTCAGGTAAAATCACCAACCTTTGGTAATAACTACATTCTGAGTGAATAAAGGATGACATTGCACTTGAATCGTATGGAGCAACTTGGGAGAGTGAATAATCTAATTATATTTGTTTAGGTGTATGATGGGACAGAGTAAATTTAAAAGATGCGGAGAATGCATGATCATATTATTTTTGTTTAGGTGTATGAGGGTAAAGAATAAATGTACATGATTGGGACAGTGAATTATTTTATCATATTTGTTTAAATACATGAGAGGATGAAATAAATTTGCATAATTTTGGCGATGAATTATATAATTATATTCTTTTAAGTGTATGCAGGGAGAGTGGAAATTTACTGAATGGTGGAGTGAAGGATCTTATTATGTTTGTTTAAGTGTATGAAGGGATAGAATGAATGTATAAGACTGGGGCAGCGAAACAACGACAGTAGAATACCGAAGGAGCAAAGGAAGTGATGACCACAAAAATGGAAGTCCAAAGACATGGCAAAAACGGTAACAGAGACAGACAATGACAAAACAAGGACGAGAGACAGCTACAATGGAATAAAAAGATAACATTAAGAACTAAGGCAACCATAGTTCATACTCCCATGAAAACCGGGAGTCACATATCAGGTGTTCCGGAAGGGTAAGCATGTCCTGTCCCTGCGGCATCCGTCACACTATCAGTGAGTCAATCAAGTGAGGAGTCAAATCCGGTTATGTCAAATCCGTGAAGACGTAAAATTTAGCTGAAAATGTTCAATTTGACATGAATGAATGATTAAGTATATTTTTAGGTGTATGAAGGTATGGATTAAATTTACGAGATTGGGGCAAGATTTAACATATTGTTTGGGTGTATGAGGGGAGGGAGTAAATTTGCAAGATCGGTGCAGTGAAATATCTAATTATATTTGGTCCAGTTTGTAAGGAGAGGGAGAATATAAACAAGCTAGGGACAATTATTTGTTTAAATGGATGAAGGGATAGAATAATTTTACAAGATTAGGACAGTAAATTATCTAATTAAGTGTGTGAAGGGACAGAGTAAATTTACGAGACTAGGAATGTGAATATTCTTATTATTTTTGTATGAGTGTATGAGTGGATGGACTAAATTTACAAGATTGGGAGAGTGAATGATCTTATTATTTTTGTCTGAGTGTATGAGGGGAGGGAGTAAATTTACGAGATCGATGCAGTGAATTATCTTATTATATTTGGTCCAGTTTGTAAGGAGATGGAGAATATAAACAAGCTATGGACAATTAATTATCTAATATTTGTTTAGGTGTATAAGGGAAGGAGTTAATTTTCAAGTCTCGGAGAGTGAATTGTCAGATTTTATTTGTTTAAGTGGATGTGAGGATGGAATAAGTTTACAAAACTTGGCCAATGAATTACCTATTTTTTGTGTTTAAGTGTATGAAGGAAGAGAGTATTTAAAAGATTGGGAAAGCGAATGATATTATTTTATTAGGGTGTATGAAGGGATTAAATAAATGTACAAGATTAGAGTAGTGATCATCTTATTATATTTGTTTAAATGGATGAAGGGATGGAATAATTTTACAAGATTAGGACAGTAAATTATCTAATCAATCTGTTTAAGTGTATGAAGGGACAGAGTAAATTTACGAGACTAGGAGAGTGAATGATCTTATTATTTTTGTCTGAGTGTATGAGTGGATGGACTAAATTTACAAGATTGGGAGAGTGAATGATCTTATTATTTTTGTCTGAGTGTATGAGGGGAGGGAGTAAATTTACAAGATCGGTTCAGTGAAATATCTAATTATATTTGGTCCAGTTTGTAAGGAGAGGGAGAATGTAAACAACCTAGGGACAATTAATTATCTTATTATATTTGTTTATGTGTATAAGGAGGAGTTAATTTACAAGACTCGGAGAGTGAATTGTCTCATTTTATTTGTTTAAGTGGATGAGAGGCTGGACTTGGCCAATGAATTACCTATTTTTTGTGTTTAAGTGTATGAAGGAAGAGAGTAAATTTACAATATTGGGAGAGTGAATGATATTATTTTATTAGGGTGTATAAAGGGATTGAATAAATGTACAAGATTAGAGTTGTGATTATCTTGTTATATTTGTTTAAATGGATGAAGGGATGGAATAATTTTACAAGATTAGGACAGTAAATTATCTAATCAATCTGTTTAAGTGTATGAAGGGACAGAGTATTTTTACGAGACTGGGAGAGTGAATGGTCTTATTATTTTTGTCTGTGTGTATGAGTGGATGGACTAAATTTACAAGATTGGGAGAGTGAATGATATTATAATTTTTTGTTTAGGTGTACGAGGGGGTAGAATAAATGTACAAGATTGGGGCAGTGAATTATATAATTATTTTTGTTTAGGTGTATGATGAGATGGAATAACAGATTTGGGCAGTGAATTATCTTAATAATTTGTTTAAGTGTATGAGGGGAGGGAATAAATTTATAAGATTGGGACAGTAAGTTATCTTTTTTTTTAGTTGTTGAAAGGTATGTGGTGATGGAATATATTTAAAAGATTTAGGCAGTGAATTATCTATTTATATTTGTTTAAATGTATAAGGGGAGGGAGATAATTCTTTTATTTGAAGTTGAGGCTTCTGCACAAATTGTGACCAAGAAAAATCGGGCCTGAATGGGCCAATGTTAAAAGGAATTATTTTTTTTTAGCCCGATTTTTATGCAGTTTTTTTTCGATGGATTCTGTATGAAAAGTTAACATAGCGCTCAACTATTAGATTTTTGGTAACTTGTTACCTTTCCCAGCCATTAGGGGCCGAACTGGGCCAAAATTGCAAATTAACAGATAACCAAAATCTTTTTTTTTATCTGATTTTGATGGAAGTTTTTTCTTCGCATTCCGCTTGATATACGCTTTTGGTAATTTGTTAACGGATTTGGGTAGTTCTTACCTTTTCTGAGCTATTAAGGTTAAAGGGCCCAAAATTGTAATTTGTGAAATTAGTGAAATCTTTATTTTTGATCGGATTTCGATTGAATTTTTTTCTTTGGTATTCTCTTGTTGTAAGCCTTTGGTATAATGACAAAAGATTTTGCGTAGATCTCCGAGCTGCAAGGGGTAAAAGAGGCTAAAATCACAATTTTCAAAATCTTTTATTTGTTTTGTCTTTGTCATACTGTCTCAATTCGTGTTGGATGTGAATTTTCGTGATTTTGGATTTATGATTTTAGAATTCATCCTTTCCTCGTTCTTGTTTCGATATTCGTTTGCCGATGTATGATATTTTCAAGTGGAGCAACCAACATTCCCACAAGGCAATACAAAGTCAATGAAGATTATAACAAAATTACAGAACAGAATTGTCAAGAGCCTAAGTCCAAGAAGGAAAGAGACACACCATAAGGAAAACACTGGAACAAAATTGTCGCATCAATGGTCCTGACTTGGTTCAGACCTTTCATAAGAAATAGTTGGTTGAAGCGGTGTTAGAGCACTTCCGTTGCGGTACTTAGAAGCAATTGTTATCGAAAGGTCGTAGGTAGTAAAAAGAAATGATCATCCAATATTAAGTTAAAACAAGAATGAGTTCGGACAGAAATTTCAAATTTTACAAGAGGGACTGAGGGACTGATGTCGATTGGAGATTTAACAAAAAAGATCGTTTGAGACGGAATTTTGGAAAATTTCAACTCTCTAGGAATGTTGTCATTTCTTAAGAAGTTATCTTCACTTAACTTAACATCAAGTAAAACTATATCATGTTAAACAATGACAGTAAAATATATAATGAATAAAAGAATGTTAATCTTAAAAGACTTGGCAATAGCAATAAAGAGAAGAAAACGATAAGATTAAGAAATAAGACAACACAAGGCATGCAAATATTGCAAACGTTCGAGACTTCAGGACTCACATTTTTAACTCTTATAACAACACAGACTAACATCATACATGTACACTGCAAAAGATTTAATATATTCTCCTATTAGAATAAGCAAAATTTACATATTTTAGGCTAAAATGACGGGAATTAAAATTTCGTCGTCTGCAAAAGACATCATAAATGAAATGGATACGTACGGGGACGTTGAGAACATCGGAAAAATCATTAAATGTCTTCTTAGAAATGCTATGGTATCAAAGGACTGACAACATACAGCAAGGAAACGATGTATCAACTTTTTCTATGTAAATTATCCGTAGTGGTAATTCTTTAATATTTTTTATTACTCAAGACACGTTTAAGTATTTATTGTCTCTTTAACGTGATTTTATTAACTTTTTCTTTTATTATCAATGTTGTATGCTCAGATGCATATTTGTCGGTTCTCGTTGTATTTCTTTGTTCTAATTTGTAATATTTTTATTATTGAATTTATTATGAGCCTCTCATTGTTTTTCTTTTTATTTCATCTGGCCTAAAAGGCCATGTGAGTTCTTGCCATCACTTTGCGCACGTCGTTTGTCGTCCGTCCGTGAACAATTTCAAAAATCTTCTACTCTGAAACTGGTCTTCCAAATGTAATCAAACTTGACCTGAAACATTACCAGTGTATACTGTTTCGAAATTGTTTTCGATTAATCTGTAGATCAAACAAACATGGCCCCTGTTACTAAAAATAGAAGAAAGGGGGTAAAGTTCTGTTTTTTGCAATTAACTCGAAAACCGTTACAGATAACAAAAAATCTGATATGGCCATACCAGCAAGCTATAATCTACATGCCCAGCAATTTTTAAGAAAATCCGAAAATTTGTCTTGGACTTATTGCTCTTTTTTTTCTTGCAATTTTCAAAATTTCAACATTTTTTTTAATTTTTTTTAATTAGAAAATATAAGAGAGTGAGAGGTCAAATCTAAAATGCAAAATTTTTTAACATAGCAAGATCTACCCATCTGAAAATTGGATGGAGATCTAAATATCAATTTTTTTGCCTTTATTGGTAAAATTTTCGAAGTTTTTTTTTCACATTTTGTCTACTTTTTCAATGACGCTTGGAGAGAGAGAGATCGAGAAGGGATATCAAAAATGTTCATCTTATTAAGAAGTACAATTTCTACATATACCTGACAGGTTCATATCTCATTCAAGATGGCTGCCGCCGGAGAACTTAGTTTAACATAAACCCTATTGGAAAATTTGACAAAACAGCGACCGTAGAATACCGAAGGATCAAGGGAAGCGATAACCACAAATCTGAAGTCCAAAGACAATGTACAAACAGAAATAAAGCTGTTACCACCGTGGAATACCGTCTAACTTGGTATTCTTGAAAACTTTTTCACAATTAATATCCATTAGGCATTTGAACATGACAGTAATCTACAAAATGAAATAAAAGGGATAACATGAAACCTCTACAATGGCTGAAAATTTTAATTACATGCCACAATTTGCAATGGACCTTCACAGGAAAGACATAAATAAGACAAAAGACAAAGGTAAATAATGATAGGAACTTGGGACAGCTGATGAATGATGAATGAATGAATGATTTTGGCTGTCACCTCAGATCAATCATTTAACCCTAAGAGAAAATCTTGTTTGATCAATACCCAGCAGGTGAGCGGCCTCTTGTTTTTTGCTTAATTTCTATCATGTCACAAACATTTTTACATTTATTTTACTTTTTGAAGAAATGAGGAGCTGTATGGTTGTCAAAGTGTATATTCAATTTTTGCAATGTTTTATTATGTTTGTGTCTATTTTTATCAGTTTTATCATTTTATAATCTTGTCGAATTGGCGTCCCATAGATCTGCTAACTTTTATCAACAAATTCTGAATTGAGTTTGAAAACCATTGTCTGATTCCAAATTGACAGAACCAACAGATTCATTGCATCATTGCTATATTCAAAATTCTTTTTACATACTTTATGAATATCAAGTGCTATATTTTTGTAATGAAGGAGTAAATTCCCAAATGGCACATTTGGAGTTTCTCCCTCATGCAAAGCTCTGTCCTTAGCTGATTTTGGCTTTCTTTTTAGATCATATTTGGTAATTTGTTCTCTATCAGTTTTTTAACATCTTTGACTTTTTGGTCTTCCAAACGTTTAGATTTTATCTGCACTGAAGAGACATAAGTTGTCGAAATGCGCATATGCAGAATCAAAATTCACAGTAACTTCGGTATTACGTTATTTGGCACTAAAAATCCGATTTTCTGCAGATCAATTAAATGTTTGTAATTTAATGTAGAGATATAAACAATGTTCTTATTATATATAATCAAGCTAATTTTGACCAATAATTTTGTTGTAATATGTCTTTGGTATTTCACCTTTATTTCATTCCTTTTCTGTCTTATGGAAATATTGTTACTTCTTCAGACGTTCTAACTACAGCATATGTGTTATTGTTTCGTTCAGTAAGATTAGATTGTGTAGCTAGTATTTAAGTAAATTATTAAAATTATTATTAAAATTATTTTTAACAACAGAGGCATCGGTCCAGTGGTAATAAATAATAAAATACCGAAGTTACTGTTAATTTATTTTTTGCATATGCGCATTTTGACAACTTATGTCTCTTCAGTGCAGTGCAAGTGTAAATGTTTCCTGCTAGCTTCTCTTTATTTTAAATCTTGCAAGTGGCATTACACCAAAATCTTGATTTAATCTCAGGAGAAGAAAACAGATTAGCTAAAGTTTTTAAGCAAATCAATTGCAATCTGCATTCATTCATTTAACCACCATATTTATTCGTATGGCCAAAAGTTTGCGGTCCCAAAATCTACACAGATATCTATTTTCGTTGAAATCGGACAACGTCGATAGTTTTACATATTATGGCGGCCATCTTGGAAATTGCAGCAATTTCAATTTTTTTTTTTTCGCAGACATTCCTGCCTCTGACCTTATACTTAATAAGAACAAGTTCAGATCGCAGATTCTGAAAAATTGTATCCTCAGTTTTTTACGTTCGATGGCGGTCATCTTGGAAATAGCGGTCGTTTTGAAAATACAGAAGTTGATGGTCGAACTTTGTGCAAAGTTTGAAATCGTTTCATTCAGTCGTTTAACAATAATGATAAAAATTATTTTAAGAAGTAGACGAAGAAGAAGAAACGAAGAATTAAAACAAGAGGCTCTCAAAAGCCTGTATCGCTCACCTGGCCCTTGATTAACATAGACATTTTATGTTAAAGAGCCCTTATATATAATTAAACTATAAATCCAATATCCCCAATTAGTTAAAGGGGAGAAGACCATTATTAGTTTAACATTGGACCCCATGGGAAACACTGAGTTCCCCGCTGGCTGCCATGTTGTATATCGCGCTGACCTGAAAAACACCTTTTTGCAAGGGACCACTCAATGACTATTGCGGCCAAGTTTTGTTCCAATTGGCTCAGTACATTCAGAGGAGAAGATCTTTGAATGTGTTTTCCCATAGGGTCCAATGTTAAAACTATGCTCCGCACTGGCGGTCATGTTGGATATAGTGCGATCCTGAAAAACACATTTTTGCAAAGGACCACCTAAGGACTATTGTGGCCAAGTTTGGTTCAAATTGGCCCATTAGTTTCAGAGGAGAAGATCTTTGAATGTGTTTTCCCATAGGGTCCAATGTTAAACTATATCCCCCGCTGGCAGCCATGTTCAATGTAGCGCAATCCTGAAAAACACCTTTTTGTAAGGAACCACCCAAAGACTGTTGTGGCGAAGTTTGGTATCAATTGGCTCAGTAGTTTCAGAGAAGAAGATCTTTAAAAATGTTTTCCCATAGGGTCCAATGTTAAAACTGTGTCCCCCTCTGACGGCCATGTTGATTGTAGCGCAATCCTGAAAAACACTTTTTTTGCAAGGGACAACCCAAAGACTATTGTGGCAAAGTTGGGTACCAATTGACTCAGTAGTTTCAGAGAAGAAGATCTTTGAAAATGTTTTCCCATAGGGTCCAATGTTAAAACTGTGTCCCCCTCTGACGGCCATGTTGATTGTAGCGCAATCCTGAGAAACACCTTTTTTGTAAGGGACAACCCAAAGACTATTGTGGCAAAGTTGGGTACCAATTGGCTCAGTAGTTTCAGAGAAGAAGATCTTTGAAAATGTTTTCCCATAGGGTCCAATGTTAAAACTATGTTCCCCGCTGGCAGCCATCTTGGAAATTGCGCGGACCTAAAAAAACACCCTTTTTGTAAGGAACCACCCAAGGACTATTGTGACCGAGTTTTGTTCCAATTAGCTCAGTAGTTTCATAGAAGGAAATCTTTGAAAGTGTTTTCCCATAGGCTCCAATGTTAAAACTGTTTCCCGCTGGCGGCCATCTTGGAATTCGCGCAGACTTGTTTTGGTAAGGGATCACCCAAGGACTATTGTGGCCAAGTTTGGTTCCAATTTGCCCAGTAGTTACAGAGGAGAGGATCGTTGAATGAAAAGTTTACGGACGGACGGACGACGGACGCAAAGTGATTGCAAAAGCTCACCCTGGCATAGCCAGGTGAGCTAACAAGTCACCCCGACGTTGTCTGGGGTGACATAATTAAACTATCAATGGCATCAGAAAATATATGATTATAGGTTTAACGTTAGAAGTATCCTTCCAAAATGTCACTTTCATATTTGTTTTAATTATGACAAGTTAACAAAAGACACAAGTGGAGATCGAATTGATAAATGGTGATGAGAAGGGAAAATAATTTCTATATATATCAGCTAGTAGTTTATATTGTCATGTTTTAATATAATTAGCAATAGGGTCATCCTAACTTCCACACTCTGTTCCATTATCCAAGCGATCAACATATTCATGTCCAGTACATTGCTGGTCCGGTTGACCCATATAACATCTGCTCGGTTTTTTACATCCCAAATAAGTCAATTCAATGTCTGGTTTAACCCCTTGTGTAGCTGAAATATTAAAATATTTTTATCATTCAGATGAATGAAAGACAAAACAGGCGTATCAAATCTGGTAAACCAAAGCAAAAATCAATATTTGAATTACAATACTGGCAAATTTGTACAGTTACTATGCTATTCATCTTCATCTAGAACAATACAACATAACCCATGGGATTAATACAAAGCATACACCAAATTAACGACTTCAACTCAATTAGAAAAAGCTTAAAAACGGGGCTTCAACAACCTAGAAAATATCGGAGTAGTAAAATAGCAAATGGTTCACTTTAAAATCCTGTCATTTTCTTTGGCCTTTTCTTGCAACCCCTGACAAATATCTACGATGAGACAACAGAATATAAGCTAATAAGATTGAAAAACAAATGTTTTATAAGGAACATACAATTTCACTGCGCAGCAGATAAAATTATATTATTTTAGAAGCCAAAAATTAATTATCGAGAGTATTACGTGATGAAACTAAAAAAGTAACGAGAAAATCAGCAAAGGCAAAGCTTTAACCCGGGGAAATACCCGAAGATTATAAAAAATCTTAACTTTATAATACTGCAACATTGTACAAGAAAATAATACAATATTGATATTGCAAATCTGACTTTTATGCAGCATTTAAGAGTCTTAATACTTTAGTTTTGAAGTAAATACCATCAAGGATGTTGATGTTTATTATTACAATGTCTATACTATTTCGAAAGCAACTAGGTAGATTGGTTACGTCATCAAAGTAATAAAAAATCTAAGCTGTAATATGAGGGGCCGAATTGCCTTTCACGGGAATCCGGGATTAGAAATTTAATTCAACAGGAAATCGGGATTGACCTTTTACGGGATCCGGGAATTGCAACAGTTTTTTTAGACTCAGGATTGAAATAATTATTTTGTTGGAAATCTGGAATTTAAAAGTTATTTTCCCAGGAAGTCAAAATCAGACCCCTCTTACTCACTCTCTGAAATGTATAAAAACTCTGAATATTAAGACATTTTTTCTTACTTTTTAATACGAAAAAAAAAGAAGAGTACAATGTATATACATTTCGACTGTTCGGCATATTATTGACTTTATTTTCCAAATGATTTTGAAACAGGAGGACAGTTTTTTTTTACCTTTTCTCGATTTTCATAACTTATTTTTACAAATATGTCCCTGCAAAGACTTCAAAATCTATACCAAACTAGGTAGAGTGTTATTAAAAATGCTTTACTCTTTTCAAATATGCTAGGGAGAGAATAGATATCCATGTCAAACAACAAAATAGCCTTATCTGACTGAACAAAAGCCGATGATATTGAAATCATACTCGTTACTAGCATTACCTCATTTCAGTACTAACGTTACCTTTGAAACCTCTAAGTATAAGAGACAACGTTTTACTTTCACAATGCAAGATTTTATGCTACTATTTACAGTATGACGTATTTCATTCGCAGAGCAGGACATGCTAACCCTTCAGAATCACCTGGTGTCATTTACGGTTTAAAGGGATATTGTGAATGAGTTTGTTTTGAATGTTTTGTTTTTATTTCTGCGTGTTATCACTGTCTGTCATTGTTTTCCTGTATTCTCGTTTTGGTCGTGTCTCTGGATTTTTTTTTTTTATTACCAATCTTTTGATCCTTTGGTATTCTACTGCCGTTGGATCATTACAGTGTTTCTTTCATTTTGATTTCACTTTGCCATGTTTTTATTATTATTTGAATTGCAGATTTTTCATTTTTGCCTTTTTCTTTCGGTATTTGTTTGCCGATGTTTTTGCATTTATATCGACATATTACCTGATGCGTAAAATGGTCCTCTATTCATCTTTGAGCCATCACACATTGTACAAAAGTCTCCAAGTTCTGTACTCCCTGAGAATATATATGTCAAAATGAATGAATCAAATATCTATATTGCTTTATAAAGAAATTGTTCATCACTTTAACGACAAACTTCGAAATTGTGTTACTTATTTTCTTAATGGGAGTATTAGCTTCGGTTTTCAGAAACATTCGATATCCTCGAATAAAGAATTTTGTATTCTAACCATTCAAACAGGGTTAAATATTTTTGTACTTGGATTATATTTCGTATACATAATTCACTTAAAAATGCATAAAATAGACAATGTTCAAAATTTTTCGAACAGGGTTAATTATTTTTGTAATTGGATCATATTTTCGGGCATAGGTCATAAAATGCATAAAATAGTCAATGAACAAAATTTCATCAACTTCAAATTACATTTTCATATATTTTAAAATGCATATAAACAGCTTATGGTAAATAAAGGACAACTCTAGAGAAAACCATTTCCCGCTAAACTTTTGACGTCTTGTATATCAAAATTTCTTACATGGATTTTCGAAATATTTTTCTTCTGTTGATTGTAATCAAAGCTTTTTGAAACAAAAAAAAAAAAATGAAATTTTCATTCTATTTACATATTTTCCATTTAGAATAGCTCTTGAATTTATGATAATTTTATTCTTTTATTACCAAAAAGAAGAAATGTAAAGTGTAGTTTGTCAGATGGTTAACACCCGCCAATGGAAACCCGGGGTACAGAAATAGGACCTAGTATCTCCTGCTTGTGGGGTACATGTATGACCCCTGCTAAACGGGGCTGTCCCCGAGGGAACCCCGGGGTATAGAAATATGACCCAGTATTTCAGGCTGCGGGGTACAAACCCTCCAAAACTGAATGTCCGTGGTTCTGTGGAATGTATAAATACACAATTTAATTTTCGGATGGGATGAAAACTCAGGTTAACGTGTTGGAAGAAATGCCACACTTCCTGCACGTGAAGGAACCCTTGTATCAAGCTTTTTTAGTGGTTCATAGATGATCGCCTATAAGGCTAAATTTCCAACCCCTTTCGATTTCACCCTCCTTTTCCAGTGGTAGACAGAATTTCCTATCCATGGTCCTTCCTATATCTCAGAGTGATTATTTGTTGACAGCCTTGTTCTCGTCTTAATATCGCTAAAATATTGCTAAGTAGACGTTAAACAATATTTACTAGTCAATTAATCAATCAAATGGTACACGGGGAAGGTCTGTTAGAATATCAGGGAAAAGCTTAAACATTCCGAATATACATCATCTGCCATCAAATTACTCCGAAATTCATTTTGGCGCGAGTTACATAGAGTAAGCGGTGATTTTTTTACATGCATTCAATGCAAATACACTATTTGATGATATTTCAGCCGATCATATTTCGAAAATATAATCTGAATTTTGATATTTTATATATTCCGTTGTACTTCATGACAATAAAGTTACATGCAAAATTTTATAAAACCCGACAAAACATACTTTTTCAAAAGTAGATGCTTACTCTTATTTCAGTTGTATTGATAATGATAATGTAATTGTCAGTTCAGAAATCAACGCACACATATGGCAAACAATTTGGAAATTTATCCTCATATTATAGGGTTATTGCATGAATGTTTGGAAATATTGTCCCGAGTAGAAGTTTATATTGCACGAGCTTGCGAGTGCAATATATATTCTACGAGGGATAATATTCCCTAATATTCATGCAATATCCCTTTTATTGTATAGCAACGCTAAAATTTCTGTTAAAAATAGGATTTCGGTTGTCGATGACGTCATGAATTTTGAGTCATATTTGCACTAGTGCAATATGGAAATTTATTGCACGCTTACATTTGGTTGCTTTCTTAGGGAATATTATATCGCTATACAATAAAATATATTATTCTATAATATATAAATACTAATGGTAAAGTTGCATTGACATTAAAATGAATAAAAAAGGATATTCACTCGATAGAAAGGATGTTCACTCAATGAAAAGAATATTCACCGCGGGAAACGTCACGTGCGACATATTTTTAGAAAAAGGGAAATCCCGTATTTATATCGTCCAATCACATTGCTATGTAACATTGTCGCGTGACAACGTCATCGGCATCACTAAAAACAGAATTGCTTCATCTAAAGAAAAGAAGATCAGCGAAAAAGGTGCAAATATGCAAAGAGGAAGACACTTAAAATAAGAAACAAGTCAGCGTAACACTGGTAAAGGCGTTCACACAATATTTTGGGAAAAAATCTCCCGACGGATGTCGACAACACATAGCGCAGAATCGTCGCACATTACACAGATGCAAGGAGTGAAAAGGAAGAACACAAGCATTCATTTAAAAGACAGAAATCATCGATTATTTAGGATAAAAAAATTACTCTTTAAATAAAGTCTTTAAAGAACGTTCGCTTGTTACATTAAAATGTCAATTCCCCCCCTTCTCCACAATCTCCCACCAATGACGAACAATGGAAAAAAGCCGCAAACTCAGTGTTAGCTAGAATCTGTAAATTTCTGACAGTAAAGATAATAATAATGTTATATTTATTGTTTTACTTATCCTCAAAATATTTTTTGAAAAGTATATATTTCATTTATTTTATGCAAATGTTCAAAGCCTCTTTAATCGTTAATTCGACACCCATAGAAAATTTCTAGGTGTATAGTATAATACATAATAAAAAGAATTATTATGTATTTATCGGATAATAGAATAAAACAGTTACTGTCTTTAGTTTCGGTAAATGTGCAGTGTTATTGACTTTTGGGAAAACAGATATTCACCTCGCCATGCGGCTCGATGAATATCTGTTTCCCCAAAAGTCAATAACACTGCACATTTACCTCAACAAAAGACAGTAACTGTATAATATTAGCAATAGATTTTTAAATATTACAAAACAATTTTTTAATATAAGAAAATAATTCTTAATTTAAGAAAATAATTTTCATTATTAAAAAAATATTATTTAATATTGAAGAAAATCGATGTTTTTCAATATTAAAGATGCATACTTTTTAATATTAAGTTTTATCTTTTGATATCAGGAAATTATTTTCTACTTAGAAATTCATGTTTTAACATTAAAAAATCAAATTGAATTCGTCAAATGAAGACAATTAATTTTTCTTTATATAGTAAAATTAAAACTAAATATGAAATTGAAGACTTCTTCATAAAAAATAATTTTGAAAATAGAAAAAAATGTATGCAAAATGCGCATGTGATCATTTTTTAGAAATAGAAAGGGGCAGATTCAAAAATATAAAAAGAGAAAATAGAATCTGCCCGAACTGTCATTTAAATATATTACAAGATGAAGCTCACTTCTATAAATGCCCAAAATATACTTCCATTAGAGAAGAATTTGAAAAAATAAATGAAACATTTTTAAAATTGAAAATAATGAAAACGAAATTGAAAAACTAGTTAAAATATTGTCCCTATCGGTTCACTTGTAATCCGTTGGTCCATTTATTAAAAAGTCGCTTATACTGAGGAAAGTGGAAAAATAATTGCATAGTTCACCAAAAACGATATTTTTTACTGATTATGTTTGTTTCTTTTTAATTGTATGTTTGTATAAAAATTATGCTTTCAACCCTTACGGGCAAAAATGTGCATTTCTAAATAAAGTTATTTAATATTTTAAAAAATATGGCTTTTTTTAAATTAAAATCCCTTTATTTTTATATTAAAAAAGGCTGCTTTGGATACACAATTGACCTCAAATAAAAGATAAACAAGAGGTAAAAACGCGGATATTTATTATTTTTTTGTTGCAATGATGTATAAAACTAGAAGCCATAATCCGGAAACTCGCTTTTCCAGTAGTAAACCGTTTTCATATTTGTTATACATTTCATAGGTGATAAATTTTGAATAGTACAAATTTTCCAATATTTAAAATCATTTTTTAATAATTAAAATCCAACTGATAATTTAATATTCAAAAATATTTTTTTTTAAATATTAAAAATCGAACTGATTATTTAATGTAATAAAATCAATTTCTAATGTCTAAAAATCCATTTTAATAGTAGAAAATCCGACGATTATGTAATATTACAAATGATTTTCTAATATTAAAAAAGAATTTTTTGATATTCAAATAATCATTTCAATATTAAAAAGGGTAATTAATTTCCCAACGGCTTGCTTTACACACATTTATTGTGTCGATTCCTTGACAATAGCATTAATTTCTGAATTTGCAGTATCTTATTATAAAACGGTTTAATCTGTAACCTCTTTGAGCATTGCCAGAACCTGTTTAAAGTCGCAATTTAACAATTTTGTTTACAATTTCAAAGCAGTTACGTTGACGGAGCAAGGTTTTTCACTGTTTTGGATACATAAGCCAAAGCCCAAACTACATGAGCTAAGAATCCCAGATACATAAGCAACATACCGCAATTCCGTACATAAACCAAAGCCGCCTTCAGAAATGAAATACATAGCTGTTTTTGCATTTAATTGAGGAAAATTGGTAATTGATTGATATAAATTGAAACCTTAACATTTTTTATGAATTATTTGTAACTTATTTACGTTGATTTACCTTTTTATTAATGTTTTCTTATATTTTAGTCATTTACTCGCGCAGCACGGTTTGCTGATTACATGTAGAAACAGGTGAAATTTATGGATCACATTTTGGGTACTAAAGTTTGCTTCAATAATAGGTATTATTGGGTATTAAAATATGCATAGTTTCTTTAACTTGGGGAAAATTGAGCTTTAAGACAAATAATTTTAGTATTACAGCAGCCAAATGCCTCAGGTTACAAACTACCAATTAACTTGAGCCTCACTCGGCAAGCAGAGACAATGACCCATATATTTTTTTTATTACAGATTTCAAGTTATTAGGATGAAGTCTGAAATTGTGTCGATTCATAAAAAAGTTTCGCGTCGATCTATATTTAAGAGATAGAAAACTATACAAAAAATACACAAAATAAAAACCATAAGATTATTTATATGTATATGCAAATTTATAGACATTTTACAAACAATTTTGAAATAGTAAATATACCATACTTTAGAAAGACCCTGTCCCTAAACAAAGTTGATTAATTACATTAAAAGCTCAATATTGATTTATACCTTGACCACAAAAATAATACCAAGACCGATCAGACAAAGAAATCGTTTTGCAACAGAAAAATGTCTTGTACTCTCTGAAAATAAAAAAAAATCTTGCTATTATTTCGTTTCTATGACACCAAAAACAGTAAAATGAATCTTTCATTTGATTTTCATTTTGGTCTTTAAATATATGTGAAAATTTGTAATTATTTTGAAAATGTTTATGAAAGTTTATGAACTGAAAAATATATGATTTAAATCTACTTAAATAACCAATGAAATGATATTAAGTGAATATCGAAGAAACGAATTCTCTAAAAACATGGTAACCCCAAGCGTTGAAACAACACCTTTTTTTGCTTTTCTTCATTCTGAAGTCACCATGAGGTCTTCAATCTTGTTTTACATTAGGAAACCTTCGAACAATATCATTATGAACAACATTAAATTATTGCATGTACGACTTTCGAATCACCTGAATCGATAATATTTTACTTCAATTTCTGAAGATGTTAAGATAAGTTTATGCTATGCTAACGTCATGTTAATATGTACAATACTCATTAAAAACTTTTCATCTTTCACTTTTTCATGATTATATATGTGTTTAAGCTCATTGTTAAGTTATACGTAAGGGCTGGTTATGGGATTTTTAAACGATCGTTGCAAAAATAAGTCAATCACAATATGATTTTTTTCTCTCTCCAATATTTGAAATAATAGCAAGTGTACTCTTTATTTCTTTTTTTTACTGTCTTGGTTATATTTCAAAAGTGTACAAATTTTAACTGTTTAAAAAATGTTTTATTTTAAAATCATTAATTTACCGTATTATGAAAAAGTCCCCATCACGCTCAATACATCTACCAACGGTTGCCTGTTGACCTTTTGGCCTGGAAGTGTTTGTATAGATACAGGACCATGGTGATATAGGTATCCATTTCGCTTCATTGTTGATATACCATGTTTCGTGCTCTCTCCATGAACATGGCCATAGACATCTTGGATACTCTTAAACACAAAAGGAAATGTTTAGAATACAAGTTGTTTACATAAGGAGGCACGAAGATAATATTCTACATTAACAAAAGGAAAATTAAAGAACCAAACGTAAAAAAATCTAGATTAAAATCTTAAAATTAATTTAAATATATTTTCCAATAGTCAACTATAATTACTTTGCCATACTTTTCCAAAACTCTATAGAATCTTTATCCAACATGAAAGACAAAACCCAAATACAAATTGTACAGCCCCCCCCCCCCATCTCCCGAAAAAAAGAAAACGAGAAGAAGCTCAGTATTCCCCGACATCCATTTCCCTGCCACAAGTCATGATAAATTTACGCCCATAGCCAAACACCCAAACTTTCGTGGGAAAATATTGACAATATATAAACACGTGAAAGTTTTGCATCGTAATATAAAGAAATTTTATTACCTAGTTACTTTTTGTACCCTTTCTATTTGACCCAGACGATTCCAAAAAAAAAAATCTGGTAGCTCTTTTTTTTTTAAATGATTGTCGTTGCTTTTGAACAGCACTTTCTATGTGTTGTGGTTGGTCTGGTGTAATCTCAAAGCATTTCAGTTTAATAGCGAAAACTTCAGTGAGAGGGACCATGGAAAATAAAATGGGTTCTTGCTTTATACATAAGGATGATTCCTTTTAGTCTATCCCCTTTTTTACCATATCCTTAAAAAGTAATTGTTTTCCTCCTCCCTTAACTGCAAAGGCACTACAAAAAGTAAGCGACTTCACTGTTTACCTGTGATCATTTTTGTATAGTTGAGAGTGTCGATGGCTTCAAATTGACACAAATGCTTCACTTCCACAAAAACAAAACATGTTAACATCGCTGGATGAACGGATGGACACACTGCAAAGCAATTGACTCGGGGAAGACATATCAAAGAATGACACGTCCTTTTTGTACAATATAAACATAGCACCAATAAACAATGGGAAAGACTACCAGGCCTGTGAGTATATCTGATAATTGTAAGCTAATCGAGGAACAGTGAAAGTGTAAACTACTTGCTGAAATTACAATACAATTTCTCAATCAAATAATTAGTTTCTTTTAAACACAGTCCTCGTTTTTTGCATAAAAACGAAATAAAACAATGTACTTTTAAAAAGAGATTTATAAGCTTTCACAATTTCGTTTTTAAGCTGCAGAAGTCATTATTTCCTAATTTCAAAATTCAAAATCATGTTATTATGCCTTACATTTTACTGGTAATTCGTTTTTGTTTTTATTTGCTAATTGAAGAATCTCATTGGCCAGAAGGTTTACATTCTTTCTGCTATTTTATTCGGGATATTTTGTAATCATTGTACATTTAGTTGAGGCGTAATATTACCATTTTATCGAGAAATAAACTAATATGATTTCTGCATGTTTCTGGCTTTCTGTTAGGAGTGGCTGTTATATTGAAATTGCAGGTACTGACGCCTTTTTATATACCCCGGTGTACTTATTTCACTCGTAATACACTTTTCGACACTTACCCGTAGAGTTTACAGCCATAAAAACTATTGTAATGAGTCCACAGCAGAACAGCAATTTAATTGGCGACATTGTATTACAATGATTCAACAACTGCAACTCTCCTTTACAGCTATCATTAGCATAATAATGTTAAATATACAGCATCACGTGACTTGACATTATTGCGTCAAACAAACCAATTCTTGATTGTTTATTTTTTGTCCGAAATGAACGTTTTAAGGTTTGCATTGATTTACTGTGTGATATGAATGAATTCAATTCCAGATAATGATCCTTTTCAGATTTTTAGGAGATAAAAAAGCTTTTATTTCATTTCTACTTGCTATCAATTGGATTTTAATTTACATATTAAACACATTAATATATCATGTTTTATGTGTGTTGTTGGTATACAAATTACCACTCATTTCTTGCAATATCTGAATTTAAGAAAATTGTGTTTAAAACTGAGGAGTATCACCCGCTTGCATGGCTGTCCTTAGCTGATTTAGGCTATCAATTCAGAACATATGGGTTATATTTTCTCTATCAGCTTTTACACACATTTCGAATTATGGATTTCCAAAAATGATTTGATCTGCCCTGATGAGACATAAGTTGTTGAAATGGCCGTATACAGAAGCTTAGGTCAACGCATTTTGTTACTTACACTTTAATAAAGCTGTTAGTTAAAATGCGTGGCGCTCCTTTCACTGTGCGGAACATCCAGCTCCGTCAAGAACAGCAAAGGATCGTCGTAAAGCAGTGTTCTGTCTGTTTCTGGATCAGAGGATGTACCAGCTAAATGATCTTTCGGTATTTCGGTACTGATATTTAGAGCGGAAATTGTAAATGATTTAGATATATCTTTTATTTAGAGGATTTCTTATATTTTACAAGTCATTTACACTGCACTAAAGAGACATAAGTTGTCGAAATGCGCATAAGCAGAATCCAACTTAACATTAACTTCGGCATTATGTTATTTATTTACCGTAGATTCGGCAAAGACAAAAATGTGCCTGATATATATTTTTTCTTGTTGTTAATGGATATTTGTGTTGTAAGTAGTGACAAAACCAGGGTTCTGGTATTTGCCCCCCTTGGTGGAAATTACGTCATACCGGATAAGACATCATGCCGGCAAATGTCACCGGATATGACATGTCGGAAATGCCACTTGACCAGATAAGGCATACCGGAAGTATTACGTGACCGGAAAATGACATACTGGAGACACTAAGTAGCCGGATATGTTGGTTTATTAATTCATCAGATATATGTGTAGATAAAAATAAAACGATAGAATTTTTCCTTTTGAACATGTTCAAAATCAAAGGAATTCGTATAAAGGAATATATTGAAATTTATACCTACTTAAAACGGTAAGAAGTAGTAAGAGATAAGAAAAGATTTTGAGTTTTATTTTTCGTTTAAAAACAAAGAGTCCACTAGAGCCCGAATCGCTTACCTGGGCCATAGCTTTCTGGTAATCTTAGAGGCAATTTAACAAATATTATGTTACCACTTGCTTTTCACCTTGAAAGACCTAAGAACACTTTCAACACAACAATTTAGAAAGGGTCCACAATGGTGACCCTTGATGTTGTTATTCAGAAGACTTCTGAATTGACAAGTCTCATACGGTCTTTTTTCATTTATGTTCTCGTCTGGTGTCGATTTTTGATGAAAGGAGCATAAACATCAACATTGAAGGAGACCACCCAAAAACAATTATGACCAGCAATGGATCTAATTATAGATAAGTGCTTTCGTAGAAGAATTTTGAATGCATTCTACGTGGTGTCCTGTGCTTCCTGCTGACGGTCATCTTGGATTAGAACATATCAATAATAAACTTTGAAAAGAACCATCAAAGGGCAATTGTGACTAAGTGCGGTTCCAATTAGCTCAGCTGTTTCAGAGAAGAGAGGACAAGATCTATAAATGCATTTCCCATAGAGTCCTTTTGTAAAAGTCTGTTCCCTGTTGGTCGCCATCTTAGATAAGCAACAAAAAAATCGCAAACTTTAAAGAGGACCTCCCAAAGACTATTGTTATTTAGTTGTGCTCCAATTGGCCTAGTAGTGTCAGAGGAAAAGATCTTTGGATGCATTACCCTTAGTGTCCCTATGTTAAACTTTGTTGTCCACTGGCAGCCATTTTGGATGAGGTAGGAACACAAAAACAAAACTTTGATGGGGACCAGCCAGGGACTTTTGTGACCAAATCTTGATTCCAATATGCCCAGTGGTTTCAGAGGAGATCTTTGAATGCATCTCATAGGGTTCCTATGTTAAACTATGTTTCCGCTGACAAGCATACTGGATGACGTACGGACAAGCTGGACTTTAAAGAGGACCAGCTGGGGACTATTTTGACCAAGTCTGGTTCCAATTTGCCCAGTTGTTTTACATGAAGATTTTGAATGCATTTCCCCAAGGGCCCCTATGTTAAACTATGCTCCTCGGTGGCAGACATCCTTGATGATGATAATGGACAAGCTAGAAACAAACTTAGAAGGACTACTGTGACTGCATTTGGTTCCAATTGGCGCATTGGTTTCAGAGAAGATTTTTGAATGCATTTCCCATGGGGTCCCTATAAACTATGTCCCCCGTCGGCAACTCTTGAATAAAGTACAGACAAGTTGGACACATACTTTGAAGGGGACCACCAAAAGACAAATGTAACCACCTTTGGTTTAGCCAGTGGTTTCAGAGAAGATCTTTGAATCATTTCCAAAGGGTACCCATGTTAAACTATGTTCCCCGCTGGCGGAGATCTCGGATGACACACGGGCAAGCCAGACAAAAGCTTTGAAGGAGAAAACCCAATTGCTGTTGTGACCAAGTTTAGTTTCAATTGGCCCAGTGGTTTCCAGATCTTTGAATACACATTCCCATAGGGTCTCTATGTGATACTATTTTGCCCGCTGGTAGCCATCTTGGATGACGTACGGACAAGCTGGACACAAACTTTGAGGGGGACCACACAGAACTATAGTGAGAAAGTTTGGTTCAAATTGGCACAGTGGTGTAAGAGGAGATCTTTGAATACATTTCCCTTTAGGTCAAGTCGTTAAACTATATTCCCCGCTGGACTACTGTGACTACGTTTGGTTCCAAATGGCTAATTGGTTTCAGAGAAGAAGATTTTGGATGCATTTCCCACGGGTCCCTATAAGTTATGCCCCCCGTTGGCAACGTCTTGGATGATGTACAGTTAGACAAGTTAGACACATACTTTGAAGGGGAACTTCCATGGACTATTTTTGACCAAAACTGGTTCCAATTAGCCTAGTGGTTTAAAAGGAGAAGATCTTTGATCATTTCCAATATGGTCACTATTTTTAACTATGGTCTTCGCGTACAACCACGCCGTATGACGTACGGACAAGCTCGACACAATCTTTGAAGGGAACCACCTGAGAACTTTTGTGACCAATTCTGATTCCGATTGGCACAGTGTTTTCAGAAGAGATCTTTTAATGCATTTCTCATAGGGTCCCTATGTTAAACTATGTTCCCACCTGGTGTCCATATTGCATGACAAACGGACAAGCTGGCCTGTGGTTTCAGAGAAGGTCTTTGAATGCATTTCCCAAAGGGTCCCTTTGTTAAACCTGCAGATCCCGAGACGTTTTACGATGTGAGGAGCGAACAACACGCAATGAAAAAAAAAACATTCTTTTGACGTCGCAGAAATGAAATACCCAAGAAAACAACGTGTGCCACCGACAGAGAGATAATGAATCATCAGTGGATGGAATATTAAGTCCTTCTTTATCACCACTTTACCGATATTGATGTCAACTGTCTTCACCCCTATTAATCTGGGTAATGTTTAGGTAAAGAAAATGCTCCAATATCAATAACCGTACCTTAACATTATCCTGAACCGGGACAAAACGTTATCCAATGTTGTTAAAAAAGATAAATTTGTTTACATTTTTACTCAGCCGGGCTAAACATTATCCAACCGCACTAAACCAATTATACGCGAACTCTTCTTACCTAAACTGTTAACCGAGAACTCAGCTTAATAGGGGTGGTCTTCGCACTCGCATTTACGCGGGTGGATGCTATTTTTATTTTTCAGAATGGTTAAAATTGTAACATTATATCGTTTAACAGCATTTACCGAAGTTTGTTTGAATCTGTTTTTTTCATTAATTCAGTACATTGGATCTACTATTATTCACTCAAAAAATTTTACCTTTCTGTTGGATCATTATCCTAGTCTGTTACGGTAACTCGTAACATACAAAGGCCTGGTATGGAAGGACTATAACATACTATAAGATTCCCCTTCAGAGAGATGCATGCTCTATATACATTTAGTTATGGTGTACTTGTTCTTGAGTGAACTTAACATATAGATGCACTATTATTCTTTCAGATTTGGGCTTTTTAAATTTTGACCGGGTTTTCCCGTTGGGAAATCCGGTTATTGAAATGATGATGTACGGCGGTTGGGCGGGCGGGCGGCTGCCAGATCTTGTAAGCGCAACTCCTCTGTAACCGTGCAACAGAATTTCATGAAACTTTGTATGTAGCAAGGANGACCAAAGCCCTTCATTGTTAATTTTAGACGAGAGTTTGTCTCCCCTCCAGTGTGGGGTCCGTAAAAAGATTCTCCGTGAGAGAGATGTGTGCTCTATATATATTTCATTTATTATGCACTTGTTTTTGAGAGAATTTCTCATATGTAGCAAGGAAATCATATGTAGATGTGCATATTGTCGGGGATTGTTCATCGTACAATTTTTTCAGGAGTTATGCCCCTTTGAACTTAGAAATTTATAGGTGTTTTGACCATATGCTTGTAAGCGCAAGTCCTCTTTAACTGTTCAGAATTTCATGAAACTTTGTATGTAGCAAGGACATCATATGTAGATGTGCATATTGTCGGGGATTTTTCATCGTACAATTTTTCCAGGAGTTATGCCCCTTTGAATTTAGAAATTTATAGGTGTTTTGACCATTTGCTTGTAAGCGCAAGTCCTCTTTAATCGTTCAACAGAATTTCATGAAACTTTGTATGTAGCAAGGACATCATATGTAGATGTGCATATTGTTGGGGATTTTTCATCGTACTATTTTTCCAGAAATTATTCCCCTTTGAACTTAGACATTTATAGGTGTTTTGACCATATGCTTGTAAGCGCAAGTCCTCTTTAACTGTTCAACAGAATTTCATGAAACTTTGTAGGTAGCAAGGACATCATGTGTAGATGTGCATATTGTCGGGGATTTTTCATCGTACAATTTTTTCAGGAGTTAAGTCCCTTTGAACTTAGAAATCTATAGATGTTTTGACCATATGCTTTTTGTTTGACTTTTAAGTAAAGTAACATTTCAGTGCTTTTTAGGAGTGATGACATACACTGCACATAATGAGAGGAGGTATAAGTTAAACAGCTTTTCACACATTTCTGCATTCAAATAGTGAAGGAAAACCCGGTTTGATGTCGTATCGACATCCATTTCTTGTTTGTAATTTAAAATTGATTTTCTGACCACCTGATTTTTGGGCCCACGTCTCATGATTTTATTATGCAAAGTTTTTTTTTATTTATTTCACTAAATGAGTGCCCTCTGGTTGTTTAAATGTTGTGATCGTCTTCTACTAGTCTTTTTGTAGGGAAATGAATGACAGCGATTGTAAGAACACTTTGCCAATTAAGTTCATGTTTGTTGACAATCCCGCATCCATGGATCAAAGAAAAAAAGACATGGATGTAGCGTTGTTCAGCAATTAACAATGAATTCCGCTCAAACCGGTGCTAGAGGCCTTTTTGAACTTGCTATGAAGTATTAGTGATGCTCATTGTTGAAGACCTGAGCATGATTTCAAAATGAAGAACAACAATAAAAGCGTTATTTCATTGCTTGGTTTTACCAGGTTTTTGTAGAGATTTTGTCTCATTTGCTTTTACATGTAGACCAAAGCCCTTCATTGTTAATTTTAGACGAGAGTTTGTCTCCCCTCCAGTGTGGGGTCCGTAAAAAGATTCTCCGTGAGAGAGATGTGTGCTCTATATATATTTCATTTATTATGCACTTGTTTTTGAGAGAATTTCTCATATGGATGCTCTATCATTCTTTCAAATTTTGGTTTTTTTATTTTTTGTAATTAAAAATTGTTTTTTCTGACCATCTGTTTATTGTGCACACGTCTCATGATTTTATTATGGCAAGTTTTCTTACAATTAGCTCGATGAGTGCCCTGAGGTTGTTCAAATGTTGTGATCGTCTTCTACTGTCCGGAAATGGATGACAGCGATTGTAAGAACACTTTGCCTATTAAGTTTATGTTTGTTAACAAAGCCGCATCCGTGGATCAAAGGAAAAAAGACGTGGATGTAGCGTTACTCGGCAATTAGCAATGAATTCCGCTCAAACTGGCGCCAGGGGCCTTTTTGAACTTGCTATGAGGTATGAGTAATGCTTATTGTTGAAGGCCTCATGGTGGCCTCAAGATGAAGAACAACAATTAAAGAGTTATTCCATTGCTTGGTTCTACCATGTATTTGTAGAGATTTTGTCTAATTTGCATTTACTCCATATCCCTTCATTGTTAATTTAAGACGGGAGTTTGTCTCTCCTGTAGTGTGGAGTCCATAAAAAGATTATCCGTGAAAGAGGTATGCGCTATGTACATTTGAGTTATGGTGTATTTGTTCACGGGAGAATTTCTCATATGGATGCACTATCATTCTTTGAAATTTTGGCTGTTTAATTTTTTGTAATTTAAAAGTTTTTTCTGACCTTCTGTTGGTTGTGCCCACGTCTCATGATTTTATTGTGCCTAGTTTTCTTCCAATTGGCTGAATAAGTGCATGTGGTTGTGTAAATATGAAAAAGAAAGGAAATGGGGTATATGTCGAGGAGACAACATCCCATATCCAGGTTGAAACGACCCAAAACAAAACATCTAGGGGTCACCATATGGTCTTCAACACAGTGAGGAACCTCACACCATATAGTAAGCCCTAAATGGTCCCGAAAAGGTAAAAAAGTGAATAAATCAATGGAAAAAAAAACACATCCAATAACCCAAATATCAAGAAACTAAAATTTTATAAGAAGACAAGGACAAGCCAATGACAACATATTCCTGACTTGGGACAGGCGCAAAAATTGCGGTGGGGTTAAACTCTTTTTTTTTGGATCCAAACCCTCCCCCTATGTGTGGTGAATGGCTAAAAATAAATACACAAAAAGACTCACAGTAAAAATCGAGCTAGAAAAAACTCTAACTTATCAAGACAAGTCTGTATAATTTGTGCAAGAATATCTTTTGCAATGGAACAAATATTACAGTATTTGTTCCTAACTGAACAAATGTTTTATAACAGATAGCCGAAAAAAAAAATATATTGATTGATTGATTGAATATTGTTTAACGTCTACTCGGCAATATTTCAGCTATATCAAGACGAGAACAAGTTTGTTAATAAATAATCACTTTGGGGTATGGAAAGGGCAATGGGACTGGAAATTCTGACTGCCACTGGAAAAGTAGGGTGAAATCGTCAAGGGCGGGGAATTTAGCCTTGGAGCCGATCACCTACGGACCACCCCAAAAAGAGCTTGCTACAAAGGTTCTTTAACGTGCAGGAAGCGTGGCATTTCTTCCAACACGTGGACCTGAGTTTACATCCCATCCGAAAGATGGGTTGTGTATTTATTAATCCCGCACAACCACGGAATGGGTCCTATTTCTATATCCCGGGACCCTCGGGGTCAGCCTCCGTTTAGGAGGGGTCACACCCCGGAAGCCGGGGATACTAGGTCCTATTTCTATATCCCGGGGTTCCCTCGGGGTCCTCTGTTAGGAAGACTCATACTCCAAGCTCAGAGGATGCTGCGGGCCTATTCATAAGCCGGGACCGCGCACAGCGGGAAAAAAAAATGTTTAAAATATCATTCTTTGAAATTTTGGCTGTTTAATGTTTTGTAATTTAAAAGTTTTTTCTGTTGGTTGTGCCCACGTTTCATGATTTAATTGTGCCAAGTTTTCTTCTAATTGGCTGAATAAGTGCATGTGGTTGTGTAAATATGAAAAAGAAAGGAAATGGGGTAAATGTCGAGGAGACAACAACCCATATCCAGGTTAAAACCACCCAAAACAAAACATCTAGTGGTCACCATATGGTCTTCAACAGAGCGAGGAACCTCACACCATATAGTAAGCCCTAAATGGCCCCGAAAAGGTAAAAAAAGTGAATAAATCAAGGGAAAAAAACCACATGCAATAACCCAAATATCAAGAAACTAAAATTTTATAAGAAGACAAGGACAAGCCAATGACTAACATATTCTTGACTTGGCACAGGCGCAAAAATTGCGGTGGGGTTAAACTCGTTTTCTTGGATCCAAACCCTCCCCCTATGTGTGGTGACTGGCTAAAAATAAATACACAAAAAAGACTCACAGTAAAAATCAAACTAGAAAAAAGTCCAACTTATCAAGACAAGTCTGTATAATTTGTGCAAGAATATCTTTTGCAATGGAACAAATATTACAGTATTTGTTCCTAACTGAACAAATGTTTTATAACAGATAGCCGAAAAAAATATAATGTTAATGTTTATAATATCCTTCCTAACCAACTTCTGTTAGGCGGAATAAATATTCGTTGATTCGACGATTGTCAATTAACGACTGGAAGTACACAAATAGTATTTTTTATCGTTAAAAATGTGAGAAAATAATCAAACACCGTTGAAATTGCATGATTTAGAAATTTTGGATACCTTCTGGTTAGATATTTATGGTTTTTCTGACTCAGCAAGCCTTGTCAGAGAAATATTGAAATCTTACCTTAGGGTGCCTGAGATTTTCTCGATCTTGACCGTCACCGGTGTTTGATTCTTATAACCTCGCCTTTCCATGAGTTTTGGTACTTTTTCTCAACGCTTTCAAACAATTCGCAAAAACTTTTCATCTACACACAAAAAATATCATATAAGTTCCCCAGAAATATGACGTCACAATTGATATATTATTATGAATGGTAGTTTCGTTTCCAATAATGGTGCGGAATTTTATGAAAAAAAGTTATAGCCATTTACTCGGAGTTCAGAAAAAATAGCAGATTAAATGGTACATATTACATGTATTATTCATTTTTAGATTGTGCGCAAAGAGTTAGTAATCTCCCTGTTTTGGGTTTTATTCGTATGTTTTTATACTATAGGAAAACGAGACAGATAAAAGGGGGCTTTGGGTACCAATGAACCCTAACACTGGCTTTTGCTAATACCGGTGCCAAATCCATCTGTTCCGATTTCCGATCGTTGTTTGCGTTTGTCTTTTTATGTCGCCCCAGACATAGTCAGGACGACATATTGTTATTGATCCGTTTCTTTGTTATTATTGATCCGTTTCTTTGTTATTATGTCGCCCAAGACGTAGTCGGGACGACATATTGTTATTTTTATTGTTTCGCTTTCTTTCTTTCTTTTTTCCACTTCTTTTTGTCCGGCTTATATCTCAATTATGCCTGGACAGAAATCATTCATATTTGGTACAAAGTTGGATCACTATCTGGAGGGGTGAATGAAAGGATTTTGTCTCAAAATGGCTGCGATTTCCAAGATGGCCGCAAAGTATGTAAACATTTCAACTTTGTCCGATTTCAATGAAAATTGATTTCTAATTAGAGTTCGATGCTGCGATTAAGCTGGAATAATCGAATTGGGTGTCAGGGGCGACATCAGCTATTGCTTGCAGTTTCAAATCTAGTTAAGTCTCCCAAAGGAAGTTGGGAGACTTATTGTTTTTGTTGCGTTTCTTATTTTTATTCTTCTTTCTTTCTTTATTCTCGTCCGGATGAAGTTGTCCGAAGCGGATCTCAGAGACCATCAGACCTAGAACTTTGAAACTTTGTGGGAAGTTAGCCCCATATATCTAGTTGTGCAAGAGAAATTGTTCAAATGGGAACAAAACCATAATTGTATTTTTTTGAAGAAAAATTGAGTTTTCTGCTTGAAAAATGGAATTTTGAGAAATATGTATTACATAGGTAATAAGGGGAACCCCTGCCCAAATTTCTTTGGAAGGAGGTCTGAAATTGGGTTAAATGGACAAAAGAGCATTCGGTTGCCATGGAAACAAAACCATAAACTTATTTTTTTTGAAAATCAGGTTTTCTGATAAAAAAGAAGGAATTTTGAGAAATATGTATTACATAGCTTATAAGGGGAACCCCTGCCCAAATTTTTGTTTGGAAATGGTCTGAAATAGGATGTAATGGGCAGAAGAGCACTTGTTTGCCATAGAAACAAAAACAGAAACGTATTTTTGGTTGAAAATTGAGTTTTCTGTTAAAAAAATGGAATTTTGAGAAATATGAATTACATAGGTTATAAGGGGAACCCCTGCCCAAATTTTCTTTGGAAAGAGGTCTGAAATAGGGTGTAATGCACAAAAGAGCATTTGGTTGCCGTGGAAACAAAACCAGAAATTATGTTTTTTGTTGAAAAATCAGGTTTTGTGATAAAAAAGAAGGAATTTTGATAAATATGTATTACATAGCTTATAAGGGGAACTCCTGCCAATTTTTTATTTTTTTTGGAAAGGGTCTGAAATTGGGTGTATTGGACAAAAGAGCACTTGTTTGTCAAGGAAAAAACCAAAATTGAGTTTTCTTATTAAAAATAGGAATTTTGAGAAATATGTATTACATAGGTTGTAAGGGGAATCCCTGCCCAATTTTTTTTCTTGAGGGAGTCTGGTAATGCCTTGAAATCCGATATGGGAGTTCGTTTGGGAGACTTTTGTGTTTCGCTTGCGAACACAGTTATCACTTGTTCATTATTGCTTCTTTCTTCCTCCCGCCGTGCGCGGTCCCGGCTGAAGAATAGGCCCGCAGCATCCTCTGAGCTTGGAGTATGAGCCATCCTAACAGAGGACCCCGAGGGAACCCCGGGATATAGAAATAGGACCCAGTATCTCCGGCTTGCGGGGTGTGACCCCTCCTAAACGGAGGCTGACCCCGAGGGTCCCGGGATATAGAAATAGGACCCATTCCGTGGTTGTGCGGGATTAATAAATACACAACCCATCTTTCGGATGGGATGTAAACTCAGGTCCACGTGTTGTAAGAAATGCCACGCTTCCTGCACGTTAAAGAACCCTTGTAGCAAGCTCTCTTTGGGGTGGTCCGTAGGTGATCGGCTACAAGGCTAAATTCCCCGCCCTTGACGATTTCACCCTACTTTTCCAGTGGCAGTCAGAATTTCCCATCCCATGGCCATTTCCATACCCCAAAGTGATTATTTATCAACAAACTTGTTCTCGTCTTGATATAGCTGAAATATTGCTGAGTAGACGTTAAACAATATTCAATCAATCAATCAATCTTTCTTCCTCCTATTTTTGTCCGGCTTATATCTCAATAATGCCTGGGCAGATATCAGTCATTTTTGGTATCACTAACTGGAAGGATGCATGGGAGGAAACATTTTTTCAAAGCAGCCGCCATTTTCAAAATGGCTACCAAAATACGAAAAATTCGAAAATCGTCCAATTTTAATGAAAATTGAAATTTTCTAAATCATGATTCGATAGAATTCATTCATATTTCGTACAAAGTTAGATCATTATCTGGAGGGGTGTATGCAGGGAAATTTTTTTCAACATGGCCGCCTTTTCCAAGATGGCCGCCGAAATACGTAAAAAGTGCAACTTTGTCCGATTTCAGCGAAATTTGATTTGTAGGTAAATTTTGATGATGCTAACAAGCTATAATCATCGAATTGGCTGTCAGGGGCGACATCAGCTATTGCTTGGAATTGCAAATCTAGCTTCTTAATTGTGTTTTTGGGCGACATCAGCTATTGCTTGGAATTGCAAATCTAGCTTCTTAATTGTGTTTTTCATGTGTTTTCCCTGGTAGATTGTAGCATGTTATTGTATTTTCAGTGAATGTAGATTTTTCTTGTTATCTCAGATCTTCACGATTGAACAATCAGTTTTAATTATGAAATCAGAAACCGAACAATACTGATAAATCGCGAGAAAATTTGAAGCAATGGCAGACATCTGGATTTTTTTGCATATGCTTGCGAGAAGTGTGAGACCCGCTCCCCCAGATGTAAGAAATCTCGCAACCCAAAAGCACTAGATACTTTGGTCAATAAGGAGAGCCATTTTGGTCAACGTTCCTCCCCTAAAAGGAAAGTTGTTTTGGTCTATGATCAGTTAAATTCTATTATGATAATCTGGGTAACATTAAGATATTATACAAAAAAAAAAAAACATGAAAGTGAATATGCAAGCTAATAATATGAAAATTTCAATAACTAGTCATTTTTGTTCTGAAAAAAATAAGTGAATGTATTGAAACTTCTTGAAACAAAATATAGCAATTAGATATTATTTCATATTTTTCCTATATTAATAGAAATCATGTGGATTTATCTTTGTCTTACCAATATCAGCTGAAATATTTGGCTTAAAGTAAATATTCGTAACATGAATAATATCCTCAACAAAGCTTCCGGTTGAAGAGTATGGTAGCAAATTTCTACGTCTCTGAAAATATGATTTAAATCTGAAGATATCGTTGGGATTTGTTGACATCAGAAACCGGAAATTTTAAATTATGGTGTATTAGTATCCATATTATCTTATTTGAGTAATTACATACAGTTTTTTTCTCATATGATGACAACATCTGTAAATATGGTAGCTCAATTATCTTAATCATGTCCATAAATAAAATAGTAAAGGTACAAAAGAAGCTGTTAAAGAGGATTAAGGGGGCAAAATTAGACCGGGAGACTGTACTTTTTACAGTAGTAAAGGGACTGACTTAATTGGTCTAATCCCAGGATATACTGGAGACAAGTTCCATATTATTGCTAATAATAGTGCATATTTTATGATAAAAGGCATGTCAACTCCCTCATAGACTTACTAAAAAATAAAAGACCCCATGGTATTTATATGGCTCGAAACCTGTGAAATTACGAGAAAAGTCAATAAATTGGTACAGACATACAAATATGCTTATCAAAACATAGAGCACTTGTTGTCAGAGTACAGAAGATTGAAATTCAAAATCAGACGAGCTAACTCAACAGCTGATGTATTATTAATCGAATGTCCTTATTATTCTATCTCCAGATCAAATAAAATAACTGTTCACTATAATTATGTGGTAAAGATTGGTGGCACAAAGAAAAGTGAGGTTAGAAAACAATAGGACAAAAACGATAATATATCATTTAGGAGAAAGAGTAGTCGATATACATCCCTAGTGATAAACAAAGTCAAGGGGAAAAGGCAAATACAATAGTCAGCTAAGATCGACAAAGAAGTTTGCTTACAGGTAGACTATTACAATGAGCAGTTGAAGCTAATAAATGGGAAATTCAAATCGCCAAGATTATTACAGGACTTGATAGTGTCAAACAAATTAAAAGAGGACGCTTAAATATCTTAAAGAAAAAAATATAAACAGCTATCTAGGATATGGGCCACCAAATTTATTGATGTAGCAATAGAAATGGCAGTTTTGTCGTGTTAAAATATAATAAAGTAGTTTCGATAGGGAAGCCTTATCCAAAACACGTAGACGAAACAAAAAAGTTGTATTATTGGGGAAGCCCTAGAAAATAAACTCTTGAATAACTTGGAAAAATAAGCTCAACATACAAATGTACTTTTATATTCAACTAATAAAACAGTAAAATTAGGGAAGCCCTAATAACAAAATATTATATTATAAAACTAAACAACCTAAAAGTTATAGGGAAGTCCTATTATATCATTTTGAGGGGATAAACGAGCACGCTATTTGATAAGGAAGCCTGATCTAATGTTGCAGTATAAAGAGAGCCCATAACAACATAGGAAAGGATAAGAAGCCTTATCCACCATCGATCATCAGTTATAAATACTACAAAAAAAAAAAAAAAAAAAAAAAAAAAAAAAAAAAAAAAAAAAAATAGGGAAGCCCTTATTAACAAAAGAAAAAAGAAATAAACTGAACATTATTAACTTAGATATCGTATCGATATTTCATAGGAAAGCCCTACTATAAGATATTAAACGAAGATATATCAGATAGTACAGCCCTATCAAGAAGAATTAAATATCACACACACACACACACACACACACATATATATATATATATAAAACGAGGCAGTAGACTGAAGTGAACAGTACACACATTTAAAAGTTGATATTTCGAGACCTATCCGGCTCTTTATCTTAACACAATAAAAAAGTAAAAATACAGTGAAATAAAACCTATTTACAAAGACTATACTACAAAAAAAAACAAAAAAAAACAAAGTATCGACAGCTACATCATGGACGCTGTTAACTATAAATGTAACATGAGAAGGGAAAAAATAATTTTGTCAGTGTCTATACATTGAATCTTACAAAATTCTTATTACATTGAATCTTACAAAATTCTTATTACTCTAACGGCTATAGAGCAAAATATGATAATATAACAAAAAAAAAAAAACAAAAAAAAACAAAAAAAAAAACACAAAAAAAAAACCAAAAAAAATTACAAAATGGGTAGGGGCGGGAAATTTAGGCTTTGGTTCTCTAAGCTTTTATGTTCATGCTAGATTTAAGTATTTGCATCCGTTCAAAGATCTATTTTGGTCAATGGCCACAACCTGCATGTCAGTCCAGCTATGTCTACTTCAGTCTACTGCCTTGTTTTATTATTCTGACGAAGTGTGTCTTTTAAGAAGATCCAGTACGTCCGGAATGTTGATGTTGTTGCTTTGTTTTGAGATGATTTATATATATATATATATATATAGGGCTTCCCTAGTGTAGTCTTAGTACCTTTTATATATATATATATATATATATAAGATACTAAGACTATTAGTCCCACTAGTAGTCTTATATATATATATGCGTCTGAAGTCAAAGCCCAACTGAGTTAAAATCTTAGGATGTAATATTATCGAGAACATCTTTCCACTGAGGAATTTGACCACTACAATTTGAGTGACACGCAACACTTCATTTGAATTTCACTGTTGCATATACGGCCCTATTTCGATGAATTTACATCTCGTCAGTGCAACTCGGATCTAAAGATTGGAAAACCGCTGCCGAAATACCACTTCCCCGGAAGGGTGTACAAGACTGGGAATTGGCTGGTAAATTTCCTCTCCCTACCCATTTATCCCCATGATTGATGGATCTCGCTGGAGCAGACAGGAGGAAAAAAAAACTACTCTACTCTACTCTACTCTACTCTACTCTACTCTACTCTACTCTACTCTATGAAATGAAATGAAATAACTAGGGAGAATACATGAACCAAAACAAAAACTGAGAAGTCTTTGTGTGTCATCCAAAAGATGGGCAGGATGAGTTGACGTTTTTTTGTCAATCGATAATTCCCAAAACTCAGCTAAAAGGTGGAATAAGCTCCAAGGATCTTCTTGATGAAGAAAATACTAGTCGTGTAGAAAATTCATATATAACGTCTAAAAACAGCGACAAACTTGGAAATCTTATTTAATCCTCAGGATAAGCATGTAAATATGCTTATACAGGTCTTGAAAAATAAATTATATGCGTCTGAAGTCAAAGCCCAACTGAGTTAAAGTCTTAGGATGTAATATTATCGAGAACATCTTTCCACTGAGGAATTATATAAGATACTAAGACTATTAGTCCCACTAGGGAAGCCCTATTCGGCCTGGTATAAAGAAAAAGAAAGATGGCTATGAATGCACGTTATACAAGAAATGGCTTGAGATCCAAGGAGAATATGGAGAATCCTAGGGACTGTAAAATGTTTTACGGAGGTTGTTGATAAATTACATGATTGTCGAATTTTTGTATTAAATGCCTGAAAAAAAAAAAAACAACCACAGAGTACGATATTTTATCCAAGTCCAATAGAATGTGGTTCTGTATAAAATGTAGAAAATAGTTGAAGAACATAAAATCACTGATCTCAAAATAGAGGAGAAATGTAAGGAAATTATGGATTGATTGATTGATTGAATATTGTTTAACGTCTACTCAGCAATATTTCAGCTATATCAAGACGAGAACAAGTTTGTTAATAGATAATCACTTTGAGGTATGAAAAGGGCCATGGGACGGGAAATTCTGACTGCCACTGGAAAAGTAGGGTGAAATCGTCAAGGGCGGGGAATTTAGCCTTGTAGCCAATCACCTACGGACCACCCCAAAAAGAGCTTGCTACAAGGGTTCTTTAACGTGCAGGAAGCATGGCATTTCTTCCAACACGTGGACCTGAGTTTACATCCCATCCGAAAGATGGGTTGTGTATTTATTAATCCCGCACAACCACGGAATGGGTCCTATTTCTATATCCCGGGACCCTCGGGGTCAACCTCCGTTTAGGAGGGGTCACACCCCGCAAGCCGGAGATACTAGGTCCTATTTCTATATCCCGGGGTTCCCTCGGGGTCCTCTGTTAGGAAGAAAATGTAATTGACAAGATTAATGAAAGGAAAGCAAGCGGGAAAATCTATTGAATTTTCGCTTGAAAGAGACGACATCGTACAATAAACAAAAAGGAGAAAGTTATGAGATAGAGAGTCTTATGATGCCAAAACTCAACTAGATAGAGTAAAACATTCAGAGAACAAGGAAATGGGCAGATACGATAAAAGAAAGCAAGTAGGCCTCTGATGGTACTACTACAGACAGTAGACTGTAGGATATCATTATTCAAAATATTCATCATATAAAAGCTTTGCCAAAATAATATAAAGACATAAATGTGAGTAATGACATAACAAAGGCAGAAAGAGAGAATGAAAGGAAGCTTTGGTTAGAGAGACTAAGGCCTTAAGAGAAAAGGATCAGTCGGGGACTACAAGTACAAAGTGAGGGGCCCTCCGTTGGCCAGAAGGATAGCAAAAAAAAAAAGAAGAAATAAATAGACCACTAGGGACTAAATCTGTGAATAAGGGGATAAGGGTTGTTGACGGCGAAGATGTACATAATTTTGCAGTTCTATCTCAATTGAACTGTTTTTATACTAATGCTGATCATCTTTTTAACAAAATGTCACAGCTGATCGTAAGGACGAGAGTTAGTAAACCAAATATATTAGGCATTACAGAATTAAAACCTTATTCAACTAGATATAAACCGAGTCTAGCGGAATTTTCATTAAATTAAGTGCATTATTAAAAGATGTTTGGAAAAACTGTTGAAACAGATGAAGGTAGAGGTTTTATCTTATACATAGATAGTGCTTTGGATGCAAACGAGTTGCATATGCATATATATTCCAAGAAAACATTTTGGTGAAAATAAGACTAACCCTATCAGACAAGCTATTAATATGTCTCATCTATAGGTAACCATCTAACCATACAGATGAACATAACGAAGCAATGCGTTCCTTAATAACAGAGGCAGCAAGAAAAGGTTACTCACATTCATTACTTATGGGGGATTTTAACTATCCAGATTGTGACTGGGAGTGATGGAATTAACAAAGGAGTATGTACGATAAGAGGCATATTTGGCCCCCAGTTCTAGCTATATTTTCAAACGCAGTATTATTTCAAACTTTACTTGGTATATCACAGTTGTTAGATTGCTTAATTCAAAACTCAAGTAAATTGGTGCATTGACGTCATTAAATCCTGATTGTGACGTCACAAATGTCATGCTTGTTTCAGATTTGTGGAAAATCGACAAATTTTCGTCAATTTTTGGTCATATTTTGACACAGACAGCAGAGAGCGCAAGCTTGTGCCAATGAGATTTTTGGATATGTTAAAAGTATATAAAATTGCCAACTTTTCATGCAAAAATATCATTGGCACAGGCATGCGCTCTATGTTTCCTGTACTGAAATATTTCAGGATTTTGGTCATCTTAGTCCATTTTTGTGAAAAAGTTTATATTTGTCGGATTTTGGAGTTATTTTTTTTCTACAAACAAAAAAGACTTGGGTAAAACCTGTCGATGTTTATTACATACTGATATCAGTATACTGAATTGTATTTTGAGACATGATTTTATGAAATATAAGGGTCTTAATTTTAGGGGCTAAATATAACCCTTACCGTACATACTCCTTTATAGAAAATATTAAGATAACTTTTGTTCCAAAATGTGCTGAACGCTAGTCGCTTGAGAGGATCGTAACACTTATACTAGAATAAATATTCACTACGATTCTTAAAAATTCGAAAGATCGCCTTGAACAGCTATCCTAAACCTGTCTTACCCATGGCCATAGCATTCAAACTTTTGACTTTTCTACTCTTTATACAACCCTGCACACATTAAACTGAAAACACTAATTGCAGATTTAATACATCGATGTTTCTGCACTAAAAATGGAGAACACAGATACACCTATTTAGTAGTACGGAAAGAAAAGACATTTTTAAGAACCACACTGATTCTAATAAGAAGTACACTGAGACTGACGTAATCAAAATGTTTTTGATCGAAAATATTTTTGTCGAATTCGGAGGTCGTGTTTCCAAAAAACAATAAGGATTCCTATTGGGTACTAACTGTGCGCCGCTTTTAGCTGACCTTTTCCTTTATTCGTACGAGGCCAAGTTTTTAAAAGGGCTATCACAAAGAAAAGAAAAACATTCAGCCCAGTCCTTTAATTTCAGCTTCCGCTACATAGACGATGTACTTTCTCTGAATAATCCTAAATTTAAGGAGTATTTACATCAGATCTATCCCATTGAGCTTGAAATTGAAACTGAAACACCTACTTCAGCATCGTTCCTTGATCTTTTATTGTATATTGACGAAGATGGACTTTTGAAATCTAAGCTATATGACAAGCGTGATGATTTTAATTTCCAAATTGTGAACTTTCCCTTTCTTAGCAGCAATATACCTTCCACTCCAGCTTATGGAGTGTACTTTTCACAGTTGATTCGTTACTGTCGAGCGTGTAGTTTGTACAGTGAGTTTTTGAACAGAGCAAAAACACTGTTCCAAAAGCTGCTTAGTCAGGAATTTGTTCAACCCATTTTAATTTCATCCCTCAAGAGATTCTATGGCCGTCACCATAACATCATTGGAAGATATGACGTGTCAGTATCCCAAATGAAATTGGACATTTTCAGCTAGATTCTCGTCTTCCCGGATTTGACTACCGATATTGACATTTTCATATATTGACTCACTCACAGTGTGACGGGTGCTGTTAACAGAGAAGTACATGCTTACCCTTCCGGAGCACCTAATGTCACTCACAGTTTCACTATAGTTCACACTGTGAGTGCCTGTATCTGTCTAACGTCATTGTTTTCTGTGACCTCGTGTTGGCCATGTCTTTGGACTTCGATTTTTGTAAATTCCACTCCTTTTTTTTCCTTCGGTATTCTACTGCCGTTGTTTTTAAACAGTCAATGACAGTACCTAAAGGTTGGAAAAATGTACAGATGTTAAAAAATGGATAACAGGAAACACCTACAATGGCTGAAAATTATAATTACATGCAACAATTCGCAAGGAAACTACACAAGAAAAACACGTATTAGACAAAAGACAAAGGTAGACAACGATAGGAACTCGGGCAAAATTTTCAGGTCACTAGGTCTCAAAGCTAACGTAACGGATGCAAGCAGAATATCTTACCGATATCCCCTATTAAGTAAAGAATGTAAGTCACGTCCCAGCTTTTCTGGATTCTTAATCAATTTCTTGCATTTTCATCAACATTTCCGTAAAATTGAGGACTAGAAATGCCCATAGTAATAAGCTGTTTACGAGTAACGCCATATTTAGATATAACATGTTCATATCTATTATAAAACTTCTTAAATGTATTCAACAACTTATGAAATCTGTAACCTTGTTGTAAAAGTTTGGCTGTGATAGTACGGTTACGTTCATTGAAATCATTAAGAGTAGAACAAACTCGTGCGAATCGTACCAGTTGAGAAATATACACCCCGTAGGATGGAGCAAGGGGAATGTCGCCGTCAAGAAAAGGGAAATTAGTAATAGTGAAATCAAAATCATCCCTTTTATCATATATTTTGGTTTTGATTTTACTAGTGTCAATAAAGATAGTCAGATCCAGAAAAGGGTAACATTTGGAAACATTGTTAGCTTTATTTAATTTCAGTTGTTTTGGATAAATAATGTCTACATAATCTAAAAACTGGGGATTATCAATAGTAAGGATATCGTCAATATACCTGCTGTTATCATTGAAAATGGAAATAAGTTTATCACTGTTAGGTATGGTTCCGTTTTGAAGTTTTTCCATGAAATCTCGTCCGTAACAGAAAAGAAAAAGATCTGCAATCAGAGGTGCACAATTTGTACCCATGGGAATACCTATGACCTGTTGACAAATAGTGTTGCCAAAACGAACAAAAATATTGTCCAGCAAAAGATTGAGTGCATTAATCATATCATCACATGTCCAGGAACAATGATTATTATAGGTTATATTAGAGAAGAATCCTTGCTTTTTGTTAAGAGCAAATGAACTGCAGACCAGAAAATTTAAACGATCATTTAATAAGTTGTCCCAACGTGGATTTAATCAAATTATGTGGAAGGGTAGTATAAAGTGTAGAAGAATCATAACTGTCAATAGATGAGACTGGTCTTTGAATAGATTGTAGTTTATCTCAAACTTCAATAGAATTTTTTACACTCCAAAAGTAATTTACACTAGAGTTTTGATAATTTTTTTCACAATATTTAATAACCAACTCCTTTATACAAGTAAGTGAACTAGTTAAATGGATGGATAAATTGGTAATAGAACACTTACTAGATGCTGAAATAAAACGATGTTTGAAGGGATTTTTGTGAAGCTTCGGAACCCAGTACATGGTAGGTAAGATGTTATCTGTAGATGGAACTTTAAGCATTTCTGTATCCTTATAATGTTGTTTGGTTAACGTTTTTTCGTCCAATTGGTACGTTAGAAAGTGTCTGACTTGTCCAGTTCGTTTTGTTGGACATAGATGTAGTATTTCTTTCAGACAATAGCAACGTTGTTAGAAGCCTTGTCAACAGGTACAAACACATATTTTTTACCAAGATCCTTCAGTTTTGACTTAATTCTATTTACAGACAGCTTAGGAGGTGACTCAATATAATTATCTTTATAAAAATGTATTCTGTTAGTGACCTTGGTAATAATTTTATCTTTAAATAAATTAAGAGCATGCTTGTCTGCACTTTCTCGTTTGCACCATTTTTTTTTAACAATAATTGGTTACAGCGTCTTTAATTATATCAAAACATGCTTGCCAGTTTATTTTTGAAGGCGGGCGATATTTAGGCCCTTTTCTTAAGAATTGGCTGACTATCTTATCTACAATGATGTTAAGATTTCCCGTTAATATATGTCCACAAGGGTCATAGCAATATGGTGACGTGGAACAGTCTCAGCTGCTAGGGTAGTTCTTCTCGAAATCAGCATCACAGCTAATAGAAGAGTAATTGAAAAAAATGTTTCTAGTAGGTTTTTTATAAGAAAAGGAAATGACAGGCATGTCCTGGTTGTCAAAAAAGACGGGTACAAGCTTTTGAATATATGGGTCCCGAAAAATGCCTGCAATATCAATGAGGTCAATTCCTTTATTAATGTATTTAATTTTCAAAAACTGTTTTACGTGCTCATCGGGTTTGTCGACTCTCGGATAAAGTCGATGAAAGCAGAAAGCATCAATAATTTTGGAACATCCATAGAACAGACTATTAACAGACATATTATCACACTCCAAAGATATTTTATAAAGTTGTGTTACAGGAATTGAACAAAGTTTAGTGAACAAATCATGCCGCCCATTGTTTTTGAAAACAGTATCGAGATCTTTTATATTTATTATGTTTTTACGTTTGCTTTTGATGTTATAATTCACTCTTCGACCATGTGACCTGCGATGGCGTAATTTCGGAGATGTACAGATTAGTGCTTTTTACGGGGGGGGGGGCAATAAATAAATCTCAAGCTGAGAATTATAGACTTGTTAGCCTTACATCTGTAGTCTTTAAATTAAAATTATGGAGAAAATAACAAGGGAACACATCATAGATCATATGAAGGCAAATAAATTATTCTCAAGTAAGCATTTAGGCTTGACAGCCGGAAGATCAACAGCACTCCAAATGTTAAAAGTATTGGACAAATGGTCAGAAGCATTGGATGATGGATTAGAAGTAGACTTTCAAAAAGTATTTGATAAAGTACCACACAGGAGATAATAGAGAAAGTACAGAATTATTAAATTACCAATCCAATATAACATTGGATAGAAGACATCCTTACAGGTCGGTTTCAACAAGTTTCAGTAAATGGAGAAAAATCAAGTCTAAATTAAGTCACCTCAGGTATTCCACTAGGTTCAGTTTTGGGTCCATTGCTCTTTGTGCTCTATATAAACGACAAGCCAGATAGCGTGGATTCAGAAGCCTATTTATTCGTCGATGATACTAAAATGCTTAGGATAATGAGGAGTAAAAATGATTCACAAATTTTGCAGGATGACTTGATAAAAATAGAAGAATGGAGTGACACATGGCTTCTGAAATTCCTTCCCGAAAAATTCAAGCACATGAAAATAGATAAGGCTCATAAAGATGAAACAACAAATTATAAAATGTTAGGTCAAGATATTGCACGGGTAACAGAAAAAAAGACATACTTGTTATAATAGATGAGGAGCTTACATATTGGAAAAGCACATAAAATTATTATTTGAAAAAGGCAAATTCTATCTCTGCAACATTGAGAAAGACATTTAAACACTTAGATATAGATATATGTCTGTCTTTATACAAAACACTGGATCGAACACATTTAGAATATGCCAGTTCTGTCTGGGCCCCTTATAGGAGTAAATATATAGACAATAGAAAGTGTCCAAAAGAGAGCTATTAAGCAAATACCTGGTTTAAAAAATCTAAGCTATGCTGAAAGATTTAGACTGCTCAAGCTACCAACAATAGCGTATAGAAGACTAAGGGGTTATATGATAAAAGAATACAAAATCATAAGGCAAAAGTATGAGCCAGAAACCAGTTCTTTTTTAAAATAAGTTCCGAATACCGGAAATAGATATAGTAGAAGATTTAACAGGAAGAAAATTTAACAACAGAGAGTATAAACGAGCTTTAGAAAAAATAGCTTCACAGTAAAAAAAGCCAAAGTGTGGCATAGCCTGTCAGATAAATTATAATGCGCCATCTATTAATTCATTTTAAAAATCGTCTAGATAAGTATTTGGAAGGTCAAAACATATATTATCAAGACCAAAGAGAATAAATAATAAGGAGAAGCGGAAGAGAAATGGAATTTATGGAAGAAACTAGTGAGTCCGGAGTAGTGGCACCAGAAGAGGCCAGTTCTGGAAACAATCAATAAGTATCAATAAGTAAAGCATCAACTTTATCTTGCCATTTTAAACACATTCCATTTAAATATGGCACTTTATATTCAATTCAGTGATTTTACTTAAATCAAATTTGTCAAATTTGTCAGGAAAATGTAATATTACAATTATTCTCGTTTCTGAAGATCGTAATTGCCTACAATATATGAATAGTATATTTCTGTACATAATGCAAACGACAAAAAAAATAGTATCACTTCGTGTAGAAAACGGTAGCCCTTACGGTGAAAAAATTAGCATGGCATTAACACTTAATGTGAACATATGCATTGTGTTGTTACGATCGTTTTTTTATTTATCACATTGGCTATAGGGGGAAGGTTTGGGCCCAATAAAACTAGTTTAACCCCGCCGCAGCAAGTTTGCGCCTGTCCTAAGTCAGGAAATTTATTAAGCCTTTGTGTGTCTTGTCTGTTTTCCAGTTAGTTCACTTTATGTCTATCGGAGTCTAGGAAGATGCTTATTTCGCTGAACTTGATTACTCTTTTATTTAGGGGCCAACTCCGACCTACCGTTGGGTGTGGGGTTTCCTCACCGTTCATTGAAGATCTTATGGTGGCTTTGAGTTGTTATTGCTCCCCTTAGGGTCGTTGTCTCTTTGACACATTCCCCGTTTCCCTTCTTTTTCTTATTGAAAATTACACCGCCTGTACAATTAACGCTTGTCATTACAAATAGAGTATTTTAATCGTTTTAAAGATAATAAGACAATATGTTTGTACCTATCCAGATAACATCATATACCTACCTTTTTGCTACTAAACTATCGTACAAGCCTTTCCCTGGTTACATGTTGCTTTTATTTTCATTTTACCAATTCATTGGTTCAACAATTTATACGGTTACACATATATAGTGGGTAATAGCAAAATTGAAAAAATTAAGACTAAAATCGAAGATTTTCTCACTTTTTAATGTTTTCAATCGACGTAAAATATATAAAAATAATATATTAACTAACGAGACAAAATCATGACGGGGACGGTAAAAAATATATTTGTCGATTCTCACTTTGAATAGAGTGAAAACTTTACATAAGCTTTTCTGAAAATATTAACACGTATAGCGGTTAACAGGAAGTAGATAAGTGACGTACTGGGAAGAGACATGGTCAGCCACTCGACTAACAGCTTTAGACTAAAAGTAAAGGCAAAGAAATCGGACAAGGGTATAATGGCGGAGCCTAGAAACAGTTAAAAGAAGTAAAACATTGAATATATTTAAAAAAAAAACGGATATCTTGAAAAAAAAACTACAGTCCAAGGAATACCCGAAGCTTCCTTTCAAAAATTGAGGAGTTTTTCGTTACACTTTCCCAAGAATTTCCTTAACCGACTTTCTGTCTTAAAAAAATAATTTTTTGGTAGCTGATTGATCCAGAATATCAATGCTGCAATGGAGAAACACTTAAATTCCATACACATAAGATCACAGTTGGTTGTATTTGTTTAAGTATTAAGGCCAGCATTTGAGCCAATTAATTGCGATTCTTATTCTTGCTTTTGAATCCTGCTTGAAACTTCCTGTGATGTAAAAGTGCAGCCTCTAAATAAACTACATGCATATATGGTTGAATAAACAAAACGATCGAGTGGGTATATTTTTGATAAAAATCTCAAATCATAGGACAAGTGATCACACTAAATAGAATAAGAATGTTGAATAATGAGCCATACAAACTATAAATAAATGTGCCAAAATTGCAGATCCATTTGTGTCGATGTCTTTTGAAAAATGTCAGGGACAAAATACCTACGATGCATTTTCAGTCGAGATGTAGCTTTTATACACCACAACACTGTTATATAAGCTTTGAAATGACAGTTTAATAATTAACTCGAAATTTGAAAAGGAGACAATAATATGTGCCGAAAATGACTTGCAAATATTGACGTCGGCGAAAATATGTGCCGTAACAAGGTCAACTGACAATTTTCAAAATAATTTTATAAAGAAAGTTTTCAAAGTGATGTCTATGTAAATTTGTTATCAATTCATTCCCTTTTTCAAATATCTTTGTACAATATCCTGCAATCAAATACATAATATGCATATATTCGATGTTTATTCATGAAAATAATTGTATTCTTAGAACAGATTTTCTTTTTCTAAACCAATACATTCGTAAATTCAAAATGACGGATATACGAAATTTACGTTAAAACAGGGCCCTGGGAAAGATAATTTTCAGCATCAACAAAACACCTTCACTTTCAAATTCCCAGGAACGATGTTTGAACGCGAGTTGATCATACTTTTTTCGTTCATGTTATAATAACACGGAACTCTGTTGAATTGAGTTTATAACATAACCAAAAAAAAAAAAAAATGGAAGAAGAATGTGTCCACTGGACACGGATGCCCCCGCCTCCTTGAAATTGAAACCCCTAAATTATTAAAGGCATACCTATGTACAATATATATATATTAAATAATTAAAAAATAGGAACTGTCCTCTGTGATAAAAAGGAATAGGAACTGGTTTGGTTCTGATATAATGCAGAGTTCCCGCAAATAATCTTAAAAACAATCTTATATGTAATAATAATCCATTTTTAGCAACCTTGACCTTGACCTTTGTGGTATCAACCCTTTAATCCATAGGGTTCTGTCATGGGTGATAAGAAAGCATGCCACCAAGTTAAGTTTTGATTCGATGCAGAATACTCAAGTTATTGTCCGGAAACCAAAATTTTATTGATTTTTTTGTCTATTTTTAGCAACTGTGACCTTGACCTTGATAGTACCAACCCGAAATCGATAGAGTTCTGTCTTGGATGAGAAGTAAGCATTTGACCAAGTATGGTATTGGGTTGATGCTAGATACTCAAGTAATCATCCGGAAACAAAAATTTATAGAAATTTTAGCGTATTTTTAGCAAGTGTGACCTTGACCTTGGGGTTAGCAACCCAAAATCGATAGGGTTCTGTCTTATGTGATAAATGAGCATGTGATCAAGTTTGGTTTTGATCCAATGAAGGATACACTGGTTATCAGCCGTAAGCAAAAAGTTTATTGAAATTTTAGTTTATTTTTAACAACTGTGACCTTGATCTTAGGGGTATCAACCCCAAATTTGATAGGGTTCTGTCTTTGGTGAGAAATAAGCATGTGACCAAGTTTAATTTTGATCCAATTCAAGATACTCAAATTATCATCAGGAAACCATTAAGATGGACACACAGACGGACGGGCTTACGGATCAGGGTAAACCTTAATGCCACCGACCGCCGTGCGGCGGGGGCATAATAATATAAAGAATGATTCAACAGCCGTGGAATAGATCTAGATGCCAGAAATTTGGATCTTTGTACTGGGAACTAATTCATAAAGGACCCGTTAGTTAACGGAAACGTTTAGTTAAAGGGTAACTTAACGGGTAAGGCAGTAAAATTTAAACGTGGTATTCACAAATGTTCCCGCTAACGTGGAGTTAGCAGGTGCGGTAATAACGGGCCCGTTAGTAAACAAATGACTTTTGTTATACGTATCACGAATTTTGAATGGATGAAAAATTACAACAAAACAAAACAATACCCCCCCCCCCCCNAAAAAAAAAAAATTAAAAAAAGACTTGTTTTGAATAAATTTGTAAATTTAGATATTGAAAGCTTTGAAATAAAATTGGTTTTCAGGGCCAGTACCTACTAAAACCGAGTATTCAGAAACATCGAGCTAGTGGTAATAGATCTTTTCACGACAACTGCGTTCCTACAATTTTGAGTGAAAAATTTTAACATTTCTCGCAAAAATGACGTCGTAGGACCATTAATCAAGACGTCACATATATTATGACGTTACATTTTCCCCACTCAAAGGCATATATGAGCGCATGTGCAAAATTAAGGACCTCTGTTATCGTGAAAGGATCTATAAATAGCTAAATCCGAACTTGTTAATTTCATTCCTGCAGTTTGTAAACTTAAAAGTGAATAAGTAAATCAATAAATAAGTATGTAAATAACTGAATAATACATTTAGATCTAAAACGGTTGTAAACATGTTCAAAATGCGCCATTATAATTATTGAAAACTCATAAACTATGAGAATTTATGTTTTTCCGTCCCTACAATAAATTTTCATCTAACCGTCCCGTCCCGTCACAATACGGTGACGCGTCATTTTACGTTGTATTGTAGCAAAGGGAGAAAAATGCTACAAGAAGGATAAAGAAAACCTCGATTCAATGAAAAAAAGGTGATGCATTAATTTCGAAAGTGCATCAAATTTCAGATGTCTTGTTTCCCTTTTTTCTCGTACACTGTTTCAAACAAGAAGAAAAAATACCCTGGAAAGAAGTACAACAATCCATTAACTCCAGCTCACTGGTACCTAGATTTTTTCGAAGAAGTGAACAAAGAACGGGAGTAAGTTAAGATTGTTACAAAGAAAAGGGCGGTAAAGCTAAACCAGGACAGGAGTGCTACAGGGCAAAGAAAAGGGTGGTAAAGCTAAAGAAGGACAGGAGTGCTACAGGGCAAAGAAAAGGGCGGTAGAGCTAAACAAGGACAGGAGTGCTACAGGGCAAAGAAAAGGGCGGTAGGGCTAAACAAGGACAGGAGTGCTACAGGGCAAAGAAAAGGGCGATAGAGCTAAACAAGGACAGGAGTGCTACAGGGCAAAGAAAAGGGCGGTAAATCTGAACAAGGACAGTAGTGCTACAGTTGGTTGTGAACCAAGTGTAGAGCCATTGACCTGGAGAAAATATATGGGATCTCTGAAGGAGTTGAATGCTTTACTTACAACGAGAAGAATGAGGTTTGTTCAATATGTGTTTCTATTTCAACCAAATAACAACGTTAGTCAAGATAACAAGGTACTTTGAAGTAATCTTATCTCTGATATTTTATAGAAATTGAAAAAGTGCCAGCCATGATGAAATTTCAAAGCTTAATTCTTATTTTTTATAAGCACGTTAGTTAAAAAAATATATCATTTCGGTTAGAAAACAGGTGCCTTATATTTGTAGCGTCAATAAGACACGGATTTTATTTGACATTTGACTTGTAATGTTTCATTGCAATCAGACTTATAGAATAAATTCCTGATTTATTCCGTTATTTATGCAGTAAATCATGACATCGGAAAATATTTTATGTCGTCGCATTAAAACGACAGTGTAGTATCTAATCAAGGCGCTCATTGTTGATTCCTTAGTTTACTTTAAGCGTCCGAGACCCTGTCCTGGGTTAGCAATGGTAACTAACTCTATTTTTAACCTCTTATCTAAGCTGTCTGTGGTAAATGCGAAAATATCGCCACCCTATAGTAAACTAAGGTCCAAAGTTGTTCAAAAAACGGCAAGGAAACCCCTTATTATTATTTATAGCGCAAAATGTCTTGTTTTCGATTTTCACTAAATAGAAAATAAAATATACTTCTTCTAATTTTTAAACAATTTGACATGCTTTGAACTCTGGTGATTATTTGTTTAACTTAATAGTTTTAAACAGACAACAGAAGCATCTACTTCATTTGCCTGGTTGTAGCACATCATACATGAATTCTACGAGCCTGCCAGTTCCTACAACAGATGTTACAAAACCTCCTTGTGTACAAAGCACAATTGTTTCCTCACGCAGACTAAGTGGTGTATTCTCTCCTGGCTCAAAAGAGCAGAAAATAGCTTTGATAAGTCAAACTGTTAAAGTAGACACCCGCAATACTGAAAGAATAATTTAAAATATCTATAAGTCACTTGTAATAAACTGCTGCGCCAAGAGCGCATGATACGCCCGTCCACTGTCAACTCAAACTTTAAGGCATTGTTGGACCACAACAAAATTTGATTGAAAAAAATCAAACAGAATCTGTGCCTTACCAAGATGTGACCATTTAACAAATATCAAATTGATATGTAAAATTAACGCAAAGAAAGGTGCAAAAATTGAATTTGCAAAAAAAAAATTTCACTAAGTCCAAGGGCCATAACTGTTCACAAAAATCATTCAACAGGAACCAAAATTAAAATTTATCAGTAAACAAAAAAAAAATTAAGTCCAAGGGCCATAACTGTTCACAAAAATCATTCAACAGGAACCAAAATTAAAATTAATCAGTAATTTATAAACATACAGTCATATACAATATACATGTATCAAATCAACATATTCACGCATTGTAAAGAAAAGGTGGAGAAACTGAAGTATTTCAGAAATTCACTAAGTCCAAACTAAAACTTGATCTGTATATCAACTATATACACTCATGAACCAAATATCAAATTAATATGTCAAGCGGTTACAGAAAAAAAATATCCGGAAACCTATATTATTCAAAATTTCACCAAGTCCAAGGGCCATAACTCGGTACAAAATCAACCGACCAGAACCAAATTCGAACTTGATCTGTATCTCACCTGGATATACTAATATACCAAATATCAAATCAATATGTCAAGCAGTTACAGAAGAAAACTCCGGAAACCTATATTTTTCAAAATTTCACTAAGTCAAACTCTGTACAAAATCAACCGACCAGAACCAAATTCGAACTTGATCTGTATCTCACCTAGATATATACTCATATACCAAATATGAAATCAGTATGTCAAGCAGTTAGAGAAAAATCTCCGGAAACCTATATTTTTCAAAATTTCACTAAGTCCAAGGGCCATAACTCTGTACGAAATCAACCGACTGTAACCAAATTCACACTTGATCTGTATCTCACCAAAATATACTCGTATACCAAATATGAAATCAATATGTCAACCGACTACAGAAAAATTCTCCGGAAACCAAAAAAGTTAACAGACGGACGGAGGGTATACCATAATACGTCCGTCTTTCGACGGGCGTATAAATATAAGCAAAGAAGTCATTTATATTTAGCTCACTAGTTTGAAACAAGTTTTTCTTGAATTTCATCTGAAGTTTGAGAACATCTTTCCGTTTTTTTTTTCTCCCTCGTACTTTCTTTTATTGTGCAAAGATTTTCACTTTCTGATATTATAATATTTGTTAACGTTAACTGGATATAGTTTACTTTTGAAGCTAGTTTATACTGGGAAATATGAGTGCATAAACTTTAATAGAAAGGACTGTAAGTTGGTACATTTTAGAGTTGTTGGCTGGAAACGCGTAAGGGTTTCCCCTTTTCCTTACAAGGAACATAAGGCTTTCTAAGAACTGATTACGGCCCTTGATGAAAATAAGCCATTAGACGATTGAACTCCTTCCGTTCAGTGTTTTGAGTATACTTTATATCTATTTCCTTAAATATCAATACTTCCCTTATCCGTTCAAAATTGATATTATTTGTTTATCTGTAGCTCCATACATTGACCGGTAAGTAATTTTCAATTAATTTTAGGGGTTGATTAAGAAATGAAAACTAAAATAAAGCCAAAATAGAAGAATTTAACTATATGATTAACAATATTTTAATACGACTTCACATCAAAACTTGCGTTAACATAACAAATAGTATTTTTGAACCGAATTAGTGTAGGATGACTTTGATGGTGAAAGAAAAAATTAAATACCAAAACTGCAGCTAATAATTCCATTTCGACGACTTTTGGATTGAAATTACAAATATAGAATGATTACGATATTTTATTTCAATCAAAAGTACATACCTTAGTAGTAAGTCTTCCACGTAACACCTAAGTGAAACGCAAAAAAAAAAAAATAAATAAAATAAATAAATAAAAAAAAATAAATAGAATAAAAATAAAAAATGTAAGTTAGTGGGCATGCGAGAGATCCCAAAATATCTTACTTAGTGAAGAAACCCCATACTGATACTCCATGCCAAATTGTAGAAGGCTGGGATAAGTGGTTCCAGAGAAAATACGACAAATTTTTTCAAGATGCGGAAAATATTCTTAGTTAGTGGGCATGCGAAAAATCCCAAACTCTGTAACACGGTATAGGTCCATATAGTGATACTTCATACCAAACTGCAGAAGGTTGGGATAAGTGATTCATGAAAAAATGTGGCAGAAATTTTATTGTGACGCCGACGGGAAAAATACAACTTCAGCCAAACAGGACGTATGCATGAAAGAGATCCAGAGTTCTGCTGTACCGTATGGCGTTCAAATTTATGCGTTGTGTCGTTATAATTTTCCATCAGAATGCCACTTTCACATACAATTCATGTAAAAAGGTGGATAACAGAAAATATCTACAATGGCTGAATATTACAACCACATGCTACAATCTGCCAGGAAACTACAGAGAAAAAAACACAAATAAGACAAACTTAAACAACGAAAGGAACTCGGGACAGCCGGACGTGATACCGGTACTAGCAAAAGATAGCGGTGTGGTTAAACAGATGTATGGGTACCCAAACCTCCCCTTATCTGTCGCGTTACCCTTATAATAAGTAAAAGAAACATACTACTAAAAATGTCTACTGAAATTTATGATGATTATTGACCAAACCCTTCGGGAAGTTTTGAGTTTGATTTTTCTTCCGTAGTGCGACAGTGTTCTACCAGCAGACTAGGCTCCTTGAGCTAGCCGGCAGTTTAGCGGCGAGCACCCCTTGACCCATCTTTCAAAATTACGTATTTCCTTTTTCTCTCCTTTCAAGATTGTGGTCATGGAGTTAGTAATCTACCTGTATTGGGTTTTATTCGTATGTTTTATAACTTTTTTTTTAACTTTGGTACTGTTTGAGGGTTAGAGAAGTAACACGTACCATGGATTTTTATCGGTTTTGTCTACGGGTTAGAAAATGACATTAACCGATCAGCTACAAAACAGATCTTCCCAACCCTTAAATGCCTCACTGACTGTGTGACAGGTGCTGTATGAAGGGCAGGACATGCTTACCCTTCCGGAGCACCTGATGTCACTCTTGTTTATTGAGAGTTCACACTGTTAGTGCTTTAGTTTTTTGTGTTGTATATGTAATGTGGGCATGTGGTGTCTTTGGTCTTCCGTCTTTTGGTGTTCTTGCTTTTGCCTTGTCTCTGGACTTTGATTTGTGTAATCTTGTGCTTTGTTCCTTCGGTATTCTACTGCCGTTGTTTTATACTATAGGGAAA
>MJUU01006194.1:1938-12214 GCA_002080025.1 Modiolus philippinarum
ATCCATTTTAATGGAATAGCCCTAAATAAAAGAAGTATTTTGATAACAAAATTTACAGTAACTTCGGTATTTTGTTATTTATTACCACTGTGCTGATGTGTCTGCTTGTGGACTGTTAGTCCCCGAGGGTATTCACCAACCCAGTAGCAAGTTGCTGGCCTAAAGACCGATTTTATTTGAAAAATTGCAATATCTAAATTTTAGAAAATTTTATTTATATCTAAGGAGTATCTATCTCTTGCATAGCTCTATCTCTGTCCTTAGCTGGTTTTGGCTATTCTATTTAAATCTCATTTGGTAATTTGTTGTCATCAGCTTTTGCACATATATATGCCCCAGATCGAGGATCGGGGCATTCTGTTTTTTTCCCGTCTGTGTTTGTGTTTTTGTGTGTGTGTGTGGTGAGTGTCTGTCTGTCTATGCATTCAAAACTTGAACCTTTGCTATAACTTTTGAACTATGTAATATAGACTTTTGAAACTTGGCAAATGTATTGGTCTAGTCAAACATAGATTAGAGGAACATAATTATGAAAAAAAATCAGGCCAGGTCAAAGGTCAAGGTCACAGAGTTAAAAAAAAAGGTCAAATTAGGTCTTTTCACATATTTGTCTGTAGAATCTTTATTATTTATCGTATTGGGGTGGGGTTTGCTTTATTTTACAGCTGATAAAATTGCGCATCTGCAGTATGTCAATGGATGTGAGGTGGCATTGACAGTTTTTGAGAAACAAGATGCAAAAAGGGGACCAAACGGAAATTTTTTTTATAATTTTTTGTTGGATCTTGATGCAGTATTTTTCTGTATGTTTCTTATAGCATGCTTAAACAGATACATTAAATAATTAAAACCATTTTCAATAAACAAGAGGCCCAAGGGGGTTTCACCTCAGAATAAGGGAGTTAAATTGGGTGGTTTTTATAAGGTGATAAATAACTTTTTAAGTATGAAAGATAGACTTTAAATACTTGGCAATTGTATAGGTCTGGTATATGCAAAAAAAAATCAGGTATGGTCAAAGTCTGAGGTCACAGAGGTCAAAAAGTGGTTAAATTGAGTGTTTTCCCATATTTGACTGTAGAATCTGGGGCATGTGTGGTGTTTCACAAACACATCTTGTCTGGATTATGGATTTCCAAATCTTTTGATTTGATCTGCACGGAAGAGACATAAGTTGTCAAAATGACCATATGCAGAAACTAAATTCACAGTAACTTCGGTATTTTGTTATTTGATACTCTAACCTTTTTTTAACTATAAAAATGTCAAGTGTTCATGTGATATGGCATTCTCTTTAATCATTGTTTCGAATATATTTGTCTCGTAAATGTGCTTTTACCTCTCCTGGCTATAGCCAGGTAGAACTTTTGCCATCAATTTTTGTCATTCCTTTGTCCATCATCAATTTTTATACGACCGCAAAAATTTTGCAGTCATATAATGGTATGGTATTGGCGTCGTCGGCGTCATCGTCGTCTGTGGACAGCATTACTTTGCTTCTAGGGAATGGATCATTAGGAAATTTTAGTATGATGTATCTTGGCTCACGCGTAAACAGAGGTTTTAATTTTGAGTTGGTGGCCACGCCCGTCTTAGAAAAAGGGGCCAAAAAGGGGTGAAATTGGGTGTTTTCACATTTTTTACTGTAGAATCTTTATCATTTATTTAATTTTGATTGGGTTTGTTTCAGTGTGCTCCTGAGGAAATTTCCAATCTGAAGTATGCCAACGGATTTCCCCAGCATGTACTGCTCACGAGATACCCGTAAATGGGCCCAACAGGGGCAAATCTAAAAAAAAAATATTTTTTTTATTTTAGCTCCGATTTTGATGCAGTTTTTTTCAATGAATTCCTTGTGAAAAATTAATATGGCGCTCAACTATTAGATTTTTGATAACTTGTTTTCTTTCCCAACTATGAGGGGCCCAAAGGGACCAAAATTGTGAATTTGCAGATTATGTAGAATATTTATTTTGCCTCGGATTTGGATGGGATTTTTTTCTTTGGATTCCTCTTGATCTAAGCTTTCAGGGATATGTCAATGGATTTGGCGTAGCTCTTACCGTTTCCGTGCTACAAGGGGTCAAAGGGGCCAAAATTGCGAATTTGCAGATTATGTAGAATTTTTATTTTTCATCAGATTTCGATGGGATTTTTTTCTTTGGATTCCTCTTGATCTAAGCTTTCAGTGGTATGCCAACGGATTTGGCATAGCTCTTACCATTTTCGAGCTACAAGGGGTCAAAATTGCAATTTTTCTAAATATGTCAAATCTTTATTTTTCATCAGATTTCGATGGGATTTTTTTCTTTGGATTCCTCTTGATCTAAGCTTTCAGTTATTATCAAAGGATTTGGCGTAGCTCTTACCGTTTCCGAGCTACAAGGGGTCAAAGGGCCAAAATTGCGAATTTGCAGATTATGTAGAATTTTTATTTTTCATCAGATTTCGATATGATTTTTTTCTTTGGATTCCTCTTGATCTAAGCTTTCAGTAGTATGTCAATGGATTTGGTGTAGCTCTTACCGTTTCTGAGGGTCAAAGGGGCCAAAATTGCAATTTTTCTAAATATGTCAAATCTTTATTTTTCATCAGATTTCAATGGGATTTTTTTCTTTGGATTCCTCTTGACCTAAGCTTTCAGTAATTTGGCAACGGATTTTGTGTAGCTCTTACTGTTCCCAAGCTACAAGGGGTCAAATGGGCCAAAATTGCAATTTTTCTAAATATGTCAAATCTTTATTTTTCATTGGATTTGGATGGGATTTTTTTCTTTGGATTCCTCTTGATCTAAGCTTTGAGTTGTTATTCAACGGATTTGGCATGGCTCTCACGGTTTTGGAGCTACAAGGGGTCAAAGGGGCCAAAATTGCAATTTTTCTTAATATGTCAAATCTTTATTTTTTATCCGATTTCGATGGAAATTTTTTCTTTGAATTTCTATGGATGTAAAGTTATAGTTGATAGTACATATTTTGCAAAGCTCTTTCAGAAACCACTGAAAATGTTTTTTTCATTAACCAAATTTGATCATGATAGTGCATGAGTGGTATTCTTTAAGTTTATGATTCTTTTTAGGTTTAAATGCCTTATACAAGATGACCACCAACAGGGAAACATAATTTAACATAGAACCCTATTGGAAGTGAATTAAAATATCTTTTCCTTTGACATGTCTAAAATTAATCAAAACCCCTTTAACAATTTTAACCAAACTTGTTCATATGACACCCCTTTAAGAATTTTAACCGAACTTGTTCCCCTTTTAAATTTGCGATTTCTATTTTCAAACTTCATACAAGATGGCTGCCATTTGGGAACATAGTATAAGATAGGAACCCATAGAAAATAGAGAGATCTCTACGTCTCAGATGCCTTGAACAACATAAAACTTGATCATATAAGTTCTTGGGTGATTGATCCTTGGTTGGATGCTTTTGAAAGTTGTGATTTTTATGTTCATACCTAAACCAGGATAGCTTCCAGTAGGGAGCATAGCTTAACATAGGACCATATTGCCTGTTGGATTATCTTAAGGCCGTGGTCCAGGTGAGTTTTACAGGCTCTTTCGAGCCTCTTGTTTAATGTCACACAATTTCATCTAAAGCCAAAATTGGTGGAAGCCATGAAAGTATAACTTTTATTATTTTACCCACTTTATGGATATGAATGAAACTTACACACATGAAAGCATTAGGGAGACGCCCATTGATTTTTGGCTCAGAAGGTTAATAATTATACTATAAATAATAATATAAATAATCCGAGATTCTGATTATGGCAAAATATTCAACGAATGATCGAATAACGCAGTAATTCACGAATGCGCGCAACGCAGGAGTGAATTACAGTGTTTTTCGATCATGGGTTGAATATTTTCGATAATCAGAATCTGGGATTAGTAATTGTTTTTATTATATAGATAAGTTCTCTCATAATAATTGGTTTAATAAGATATTCTTTTCATGAACTACGTTTCTCATGTTAATCCGCCGAGACGTTTACTTAACAATGACGTTGACAACGTCTATTGTGACGTCACTTAGAGTGAAATTATGGAAAATAATTTCACAGTTAATTATCACTTTTCTTTCACCGTCCTCTATATAATAACTTATGTTAAAAAAAGTTATGGTACATACTTAATTTCTAAAAAAAAAAATACTATCAGTCGATTAAAGACCATTGCAAGAGTTAATGATATGAAATTATGTTATAATGAAAGTGAACATTTCTGTTAAAAATGTAATAAATAAATCGGCCCATTAGTGCAACAAGGTATACCAAGTGACATTTTTGGCAAAATTGAGTTAGGTGCATTTCTTAGGACCTACTACTATATTTAGTTGCCCTATAAAATTAATCCTGTATCTTTATTCGTTTCTAATTGGTACCAACTGATTTCAGTGCATTTTCCACGTGGAACAAGGAGCCACTTGACAGTTGGTTCCTTTTTGCATAATTTATTTTTATATGAAATATTCACACAATAGAATGTCTAAATACATTATAAACAGGATAGAACCTTTCAGAATTAGTCTTAAAATAATTTGATGATGAATAAAGCTACAAAAATAAGATAAATATCTTTAAATTACGATGTTTTTGTTTTTATGAAATGATTTATGCAGAAAGGTACCAAATGGCATTTGGAACCTTCTTGCACAACGAAATCTTTACTTTTTGTAGAAATATATGCTTAAAAATGGGTATAACTGACAAAAGTGATTATTCTGTACAAATAAAGGGAGCTATAGCCCAAGCTAAATGTGTGAATAAAAAGTGAATAAGTCCATTCTATGAGCCAAAAACGGAAGGTCTACCTCTATTCTCAGATTTTTTATGAAGGTCGAACTTTTCAAATTGTGTTTTCTACAAATTGCATTTTTATCAGTTGGTACCTTGTTGCACTAATGGGACGAAATTATCAAAACTACTATCATACATACTTTGAATTTTGTTCTTACCGTATATCTTGTTGAGTCTGCCGAGGGAAAATATTGAATGTGCTTTTTGGATGGTCTTCACATCTTCTGTTGACAATAGCAAAGGAATAAATCCATGATATAATACTAATTCTGCACAGTCAAGTACAGTTGTTTTTCATTGGCGCAAGAATCAATTGCTTTCCTGGAGGCCTGTATTTATTGTCTGACTATGCCCTGGGAAGCACTGCATTGCTTGTTACATAAAGACAAGATTTATGAACAGTGTCCATGAAAGTCGGGACAAACCAACCTGTCAATTTACAAATTAACATGCACAAGCTTTCTCAAAATTGTCAAAAATCAAAGGAAACAAGATCAAGTCCTTTGAGAGCCTGTATTGCTTGAGATAATCCGACATGCCCCAATTCCAAGGGTTCTATGTCAATTATGTTGCACACTTCGGTTGCTGCAATCTTGTAAGATACATGAATATGATCAGTTAAAATTTTGAAAGGAGACCATCCAAGCACTCGTGATAAGTTTTGTTCCAATTGTTCTCATGGTTTAAGATTATATCTTTATATACATTTCCAATAAGCTTAAGGTCCTATGTTAAATAAGCAATAAAAGGATATGGAGTAAATGCACATGAGAAAAAGTCTCTACAAATAAATTGCAAAAACAAGCAATGGAACAACGCTTTTATTGTTGTTCTTCATCTTGAAGTCACCATGAGGCCTTCAACAATAAACTATAATTTCTGCTGACCTCCATTTTGGATGACATTATAACCTGTAAATTGCCAGCAATAATTAAAAAAATGGCTCAAATTAACTTTTTAATACGACAAAAAATCACTATTTTACAAATTAAATATACAGTATATAACTTATTTGACAATTACAAAGTTTACTACTGAATATCCAAATGAATAATCCACGGAAATCCATAAATGTCTAGGTGAATATTCCTTATAATCATCACTCAATAATTATTAATAGATTCACAATAACTGATGTCCAGTTTCAATACAAAAGATGTGCTTAATAATCCTGTATAAACCAATTAAACTGACTGCCTTAACCCTTTTTTGCTACCTTATGTTTATACATACAATGTATCTAGAATATTCTTTAACAAGAAACATCCAGAAAACTACGTCCATTAACTGACAATCACATGACTAATATTATTATGTAACTGAAAGATCCAGAAAATTCCATATGTTGAATATTTAAGTTTAAAATCTAGAAATTTCTACATGTTCTAAGGAGTAATAACCTTGAAGCATTTTAGAATATTTACAATATTTAATTACCTATAACAACTTAGTTATCCCAATTTTCAAAGTTAATCCTCCACAGGTCATTGTCACCATGAGTGTTTCAAATGGCACAGTAGTTTCAGATAAATAAATATTCCTATAAGGTCCTATGATTATAGTCTACACTGGTAGCCATCTTGGATAAGGAGTGAACATGCAAACCATAAATTTTAAAGGAGAACTCCAAAAGACTGTTGTAATCATATTAGGTTACCATTAGCGTAGAGGTTTCAGAGGATAAGATCTGAATGCATTTGCATAAAGACCTATAATAAATTGTCTTCCATGCTGACGGCCTTCTTGGATGCTGTATTTGTATGAACATGATAATAGATGTTAAAAGAGGGCTACCTAAGGACTATTGTTACCAAAGTTTATTCCAACCAGCAAAGCAGTCTCAGAAGAAGAGATTGAATTTTCTATAGATCGTGTAGTTTCAGGGATGAGTTTTGATGATAATGTCCAAAGTTAAACTTTTGTTGGAGATACTCGTTTGTCCAACACATTTTTTAAAGGGGACAACACAAGGACCATTGTGAATTTGGTTCCTGTAGGCCTCGTGGTTTCAGACAAGATATTTGTATGTTTTCTTTTCCGTGTCAATGTTGAAATATGTTTCCGGCTTGCAGCTTTCTTGAATGATTTGCTGAACACACTTATTTAAGGTTGCAAAGTATGGTTCTAGTTAGCTATGAAAAAAGTTTTATGTTAATTAGCAACAAAGAAACAGGAATATTATTTAAGAAAACTTTATTCCTCAGAAATCATTTCAGGAAAAAGTTCTTAAAGTTTGTTGCTTTGTTGTGAGTTTAACGCCACTTTCAGCAGTATTTCAGCTTTGTCGGGCGATAAGATCTAGTAGTAGAGAATTTCAGGTACCCTGAAAGAACCACGACCTTTTTTGGCAGGTAAATGACCTACACAAGTAAGTGAGAACCGAACCGTTAATCAAAAACGAATAATCCAAGCACACAAAAAGATGAACAACACGGACCCAATAAAAACCATAGGTGAGATCAGGTGCACCGGTAGAGTAAGCATCTCCTGCTTCTTATAAAATACCTGCCGTGTTGAGCATGTCAAGTCCGGTAGTAAGGTCAAATCCGGTAGAGGAAACAACAATTAAGCTCTTAAAGGTAAAGATCTGCTGTCATCTGGGAAACAGACATCCCATAGCGGTCCACAAGATGGTGATATCGACCGTAAAACTTCTGGAGGGATGACTTCAAGTTTTGGGTAACAAATCCTTGTTTAAGTAGCCTATTTGTGAGCAACCGGGCTCTATCAAGGAAGTCACTGTATTGACCACAGGCTCTTGAATAGCGAATGAGCTGGGGGATGTAAACTCCGCATGCCGGCGCTGTTGGGATGTTGCTACAAAGAAAAGGAGAGTTGACTATTGGAAAAGTGAAGTCATCGCGTTTGTCGTTCAGCTTAGTTTGAAGTCTACCTCTGTTGTCAATTTCCAGATAAAGGTCACGTTCAGTTGTGTATCGAGTGCACCTTCTTTATGGTGCAATGTTTCGAACCCACAACACATGGGTAGAAGGCTACAGTGATTGTACAGGTAAACTACCTTAAACAATCGGACACATAGGCATGAAAGGAGAACAAATTAAAGTAAATAGACTCAAAAAGAAGCATTAGAGGTTTCTTCCTAAGAAAGAGAAACAAATTCCATCGTGAGACAGCACAACAGAGAAACGAGGTCAGTAGTACATAAGGACCGACAAACGCGCATTTAACGTGGGGCGTGGCCACCACGAGATATGGGGGGGGCATTCGATTGGCCTGTGAATTGTGTGATGGACGTGCAGTGATTCGGAACACCTGTACTGCACAGTTCCGTCTGTACCGACTGGAAAGGTGGTGTGAGTGAAACAGTCACGTGACCAAGATGGAAGCCGAATGTTTTGATTTGAACATTTGCAAGTTTTTGACAATTAAAAATTACTTTCCTGATTGTTATAAGTTTGAAATTGATAAATAACATATATATATTGATTACAACAATATATATTGCGAGAGAATAGTTTCAGTGCTATTAGAATAAAGAAATGTAAAAGGGTGTACTGCACAGTTAGAACAGGAATAAAGTGTCGTGGAACGGGTCCTTAACAGAAAGACACCAGTTTAGCATTTTCTGATTCTTTTCACATCAAAATGTGCATTATGGGCACAGTAAAACACAAAGTATTGTATAAAATAACGTAAATGGGACAATATATTTTTCATCTACTGTTTAATTTCAAGTTTTATTTCAGAAATATTTCCCGCCTTTTGTCTTCCATCATAGAGAGCGCGACTTCCTGTTCTGTGACATTCTATTCGTCTGTGCATAACACTCTGTACTGCACGTGTTCTGCACAGCCAATCGAGCGCGACCATGGAGTCGGAAAGTAAGTGAGAAGTAAGTCGGAAATTACGTAAACCGGAAAGAACATCACCGGAAGTCATGTGACCGGAACTGGAAGTCATATATGACCAAAGACAGAATTCACGTGAGCGGAATTTGAAATCACATCACCGGAACCGAAAGTAGCCCTGTTTTAAGCACTTATAGCGTAGTTTGATTGATAAATGACTTCATACATCATCATATGACCCCGCAGAGTCCTATGGGGACGCAGAGGAGCGATCATGCGCGACTTGAAGTGGCCACTCTGCCTTTCCTGGGGCTTGTGACTGTATAGTTATAGGTCCTATTTCCATTTCTCCCCATCCCAATGACACTTGATAGATTTTTACATAGATTCCCTGCTTTCTAGTATCGTTAAGTCCTCTTCTATGCGCGAAGTCTTTTCGCATATCCTCCATCCAAAATTCATTATTGAGATAAACATCTCTTATCTTATCTGGAACATATTTTTATATCCCAGTTTGTGTGCTTTATACTGCTCGTGTCCGACATCAATATACTTTTCAATCGTTAGTTCGAATTCGGACTTGTCTTCATCAATTACTTTGTTCACTATAATATTCCATGGTGATTCCAAGTCTGAGTCTTCTTCATCAGATCTTTCAGTGGTGTCATACTAACTTTTTTCTGTAGCTTGACTTTCCTCGGATATGCGAAAGCCCGTTTCTGTATCCTGTTGTCGGTGCATCATCTTGCTGTACATTATAAACTGATTGCTTGCGACGCAGAAAATTGAAATGTCTATTGGTGTGATAATTACAGTTATCGCGATATTCGTTGAAAGAATGAGGATATTATAATAAATGGTGCTTTAAATACAGCTCACAACTCTCACGACTCATGGGTTGCTCACCAGTTACTCACAACTTGCTGGCGTGCTCATTTCACAATTCGGTATAGGTTGAATGAAAGGCTATTTTGATGGTGATGGTGATGATGACGTTGGAAGTGGTTTTTGTGGTGGTAATGATGAAAGTGATAATTTGTTGTTATGGTAGTGAGGGTGACAGATGGGTATTGATGAGCTTCTTTAATATTACATCTTCCTCTTTTAATTCGCTACTCACAACTGTTCACAAGATCAAAAGTTGTCCTCGGGTTACTTATAACTGTGCTCGCGTGCTCATTTCACTATTCGGTGTTGATGGTGGTGGTGGTTTTGATTATGGTATTCGTGGTGTTTGAAGTGGTGGTTGGATGAATGACTGTGATTGTATTGAGATTGGTGGTTAGTGGTTTTTAGAGTGGTGGTAGAGGGTGATGAGCTGACATTATTCTAATCCTTATCTTTTCGCCCTAACCCTAACCATAAGCAAGTCTATAACATAACCTAACCATAAACTTTACCATGCTTTTACCTAAACCCTATCTATAATGGGCCCCCCTCTATAATCTAACCTTTACCTCTGACTAAATCCCTTGCGTGCCTTCTCAAATATTTACCCTTAGGGAGCAACCATTTGATTTTTAGGGGGGGGGCTATATGGTCAAATTTTTCATCCTGGATTTTTTTTTGTGTGTAACTTTTATCCTGGCTTTTTATTTTTGTTCCAAGCCTGTCCTGGATTAACCCGCATAGTCATCCTGGATTTTTTTTGCAATAGG
>MJUU01006199.1:2599-21694 GCA_002080025.1 Modiolus philippinarum
TAAAAAAAATTTTGAGGGGTAACAAAAATTTTTGAGGGGTAACAAAAATTTGTTTGGCGTGAATTTTGGTGTCAATTTAAAAAATCTAGCAAACCTTTTTCTTTTACATGTTAGATTTTATACCATACTTCCAGTCCTTTCCACCCAATTTGAAATTGCTTTTTTCACAAAATACTTGCTTTTCTCTTACGGATGCCATTTTTTAAGTATTAAGTAGTCCTCTGTTTAAATATATGATAAACTGTATAATACATGGCAAAATCCGTATCACATGCCGTATCATCCCTCGACCAATATCATCCCTCGGGCCAGAGGCCCTCGGGCTGATATTGGTAACTCGGGATGATACGACATGTGATACGGATTTTGCCATGTATTATTCCCTATATATCACTGAATTATTATTGTTAAACACTTGCATATTCTTTCATGACAAGTTGTTTACATCTTGAGATTACTTGACTATTTCAATTTCAAATCACAGAAAATCGACATCTTGCAATATCTTGACAAAGACAATACTACGCAATTCGCTTCAAATATCATTTCCTTCTGGGAACCTTGAATTTTTAAGATATTTTATTCATTTGAATGTGTGGTGAAGGAAGGAAACGTAAACTCTACATTTTATTCATGTAAAACTGACATTTTTATAAAATGTCCGGGGCCTTCATGAAAATGTTTCATTCCTTTTCACAATGTATTTAATATTTTGACGCCATTTTGTCTAAAAATGGCGATATATGCAAATGAGCAAAACGGTCAGATTTTGCCATATGATTCCCAAAAAATTATTAGACGGAAAAAAGTATAACAAGTGGAAAATTTCCGGTGAACCAAATACTAAAGTCAACGTTTAGCACTTGGAAATAATTTCATATACACACCTGAATGTGACGAAATAAAGGAAGAAATACTGAAAGGGGTGTCAAAATTCAAATCATTATATTTTCTGTCCGGAATTTGACAACAATAATTCCCGGAGGAAATTAACAACCAGTTGATAAATTCAAGATTCTTTATTTTTGTAAATGAAAATTTCAGGCTAGTCAAACTTTTCCGCTACAATATTACACCTTCTGCCTGTCCCTTTCTCCCGATCTCATATCATCCCCTCCGCAACTCATATGTAGAATATACAGACACGTTGTATTTAGTAAAATTGTATATTTTGAGATTACCCTGAGGTAAATTAACCTGTAATTGTCACCTTCAACTTAAAAGTCAATGTAAATTGAGTTTTCAAAAATGTCTTTTAATCATTATAGCTTTTAATTGTTTTTGTTTTGTATGGTACATATGTATGTCACACACTGTTTTGGCAGAAATATTATTAGATTTGGTATAATAATGCCGTAAAAGTTGGTACGTTAGATAACAAAAGCATAAAGAATTTTAACCAGCAGCAGTAAAATTACTAATATTTTGGCTCATGCTTTGATATTAACATGTCAAAGATAATTTCGGCTCATGCATGTATTACATTTAAAACGAAAGGAATCAAAGTAATAATACATAAAAACGGCATAACAAGAGTAAACTAAGGTAAATTTACTAACATAATGCATCTGCTCAGTTATTTCAGTACAAAGCCAGTTACACCTGCATGATAGCTAGATATATTGCAGAATTAACAATCGATAATTTTATATCTTGATGACGGTTAATTAATTATAAGATGAAAAAATATCTTACTCAACAAACTGCACAACTCCACAATTTCATGTACACTTCAACAAACATTATTTTCCCAATAAAGCCGTTGATATTTTCAATGTGAACATCATGTGTTATGCATATCTGACGAACAATACACGAGCCATGGTGAGAATGCAAAAATTAAAAAAAAAAAAAAAAAACACACACAAACAAAAAAAAACAAACAACAAATCAAAGTATTTGAAATCATAATGTCAGACGTGGATACGGTGTTTTCGCCCATGGATAACAATTTGATTGAACATTTGATACCGAAATTAAACAGATTGTGCTTTAATCCCTTTGGAGTGCCTAATGAAACTTTTGTGTTTTTATCGATTCACACATGCAGTATTTTTAAGTTTATAGCATTCTTTCTCAGTATTTTTTTTCAGGTAAATAGCTCGTGCTTGCCGAACCCATAGTCAATCATATAGCTTGAAAATTAACACTGGCGTTAAATTGATACCAAGTCTTGTATTTCTGTCATTCAGTCTACATAATAAGACAGATTTGGTTTTGATTTTTTTTAACAATCTTTTAGCGAGTCTCGTATTGAAGAGTCGGTGGACATGCGGGTGCCTTTCCCGCCGCCCCCTCTCTCTCCTTTCTCCTATTATGCATTATGATTTGGACTGAAATTATTTCTGCCAGTAGTTCCATGTATTTGTGCAGTAGAGAATTACGGGAAATCACGGGAGATCGCTTTGATTTATACGAGGTCTAGGGTGTACCTTGGAATTTGAAAACATTTATTGCAATGTAAAAGAAAGCCTCCTCATTCATTGTTACAATGTGTTTATATCATAAATGAGGATGGAGATCATTTAATAGATCCCTCGTTATTACTGGATTGACAAATACCTAAATTAATAATGAAGGGATATGGAGTAAATTCAAATGAGACCAAATCTCTACAAATACATGGTAACACAGCAATGGAACAACGCTTTTATTGTTGTTCTTAATCTTGAAGTCACCATGAGGCCTTCAACAATGAGCATTACTCATACCTCATAGCAAGTTCAAGACGGCCCCTAGCACCGGTTTGAGCGGTATTCATTGCTAATTGCTGAGCAACGCCACATCCATGTAAGTTTACATTACCTCGGACTTTTCACGTACAGTATGACGGGTGTCACTAGTGAAGCATATCATGTTTACCATTCTGGAGCACCTGTTTTATGGCGTTTGTATTTTGATCTGTTATTTTCGTCTTCGTCATTTTGTTCTCTTGTCTAACCTTATATTGCCATGTTTTCTGTGTAACTTGGATTTAGAATTTTTGGTTCTTGCATTGGTTTTCATTTGGAGACTCATTCATTACCTAAAATGCAGACCAATTCAAATACATTGTATTTGCGTATTTAACTGGAACCTAGTTTAAATTTTCTGAAAGGTAGTCTATATAAAATCATCAGACAAACAGTGAGAGTGTAAGTATAAGGAACCAAGCCATTATTGATTACTCATCAATAACCACCTATTGACAAATCCTGATGTTAATTTTACGACTTAGTCAAAATATGGGTTAGATAAAGACAAACTGGATTCTGACACAATATTGAAAAGACATCAACATGTTGTGATAGAATAAGAGGTTTTTATACAAGACTGTATTAAAGATAAGGGATATCTTCTAAGATTTTGAGAAATTCCTTCCTTTCCCAAGTGAAACGAGGGTAAAAGACGTAAAATTTCTCACACATTTACTTGTAATTAATCTTTATCTGTTTAAAATGTTCATTTTTAAAGTTTTTGCAATAATTGCTAGTTGACTGAGTTTTTTTTTTATTTAACATCGTTTTCAAATTATTATGACATAATTTTCTGCAGAGTAACTATTATCTCGTGATGAAATAAGATAATTTGTAATTTTCACTAGCAGTAAAGGTGTCTCCAGGGTATAAATTTCCAGTTATAGAATTTTATCAAATATATATGTCATGAGGTAATTTTCAAAACAACGGCAGTAGAATAACGAAGGAACAAATGAGTGAAATTTACAATAATCGAAGTCCAAAGACACGGCCAAAACGAGAACACAGAAAACAATGACGTTAGACACAAAAAACAATGACGTTAGACAGGTACAAAGCACAGAAACAGAAATTACAACATTCAAAACAAAGGCACTCACAGTGTGAACTCCAGTAAAACTGAGAGTGACATCAGGTGCTCCGGAAGGGTAAGCATGTCCTGCTCTGTTAACAGCACCCTTCACACTGTGAGTGATTCAATCCGGGAAAATGTCAAAGTCGGTAGTCAAATCCGGGAAGACGTGAATCTAGCTGAAAATGTCCAATTTCATTTGGGATACTGACATGTCATATCAAAGTGTAAATGAGTCAAATATCCAACACTTTACAAAGAAATGATTATGAAAAATATTGCTGTTTTTCATGGTTTCAATAATAAAAGAAAACATATTTTATAGCTTACATAATCGACGTAAACATTATGCGTCACCATTCAAATAATAAAAAAGGACTTGGCAAATGTTAATTCCTAATGATGTTTTTTTCAACTGGAAAAATATATATGTTCACTTTAAAATAAGAAAAACATTTTTAGTCTTACCTTTTTGCACTCTTTTTTCTGGGATTTTGAAGAGGGGGCGAAACCAATAAATTATTAATTTCGTGTTTTAGTTAAACAGGGGATGTGGTTTTTTAGTTTTGCTACACATTAGTGCTATATTAACGAAAAAAGAAGGGAAACGGGGAATGTGTCAAAGAGACAACTCAAAGCCACCATAAGATCTTCAATGAACGGTGAGGAAAACCCACACCCAACGGCAGGTCGGATTCGGCCCCTAAATAAAAAGGAATCAAGTTCAGCGAAATAAACATCATCCTAGACTGCTATAGACATAAAGTAAACTAACTAGAAAACAGATAAGACACGCAAAGGTTTTAAAAGAAATTTCCTGATTTAGGACAGGCGCAAACCTGCTACGGCGGGGTTAACCAGTTCTATTTGGCCAAAACCTTCCCCCTATAGCCAATGTGATAAATCCAAAAACAATCGTAACAACAGTAAAATTCCGTTGGCAACAGGACTGAGTCAATTGTGAAAAATGAAACTTAAAGAACTAAATATACGGACATAAACACGAAATCACAAGAGACTACTAGCAGTTAACTGACATGCCAGCTCCAGACCCATTGCCAACTGACAAATTAAGTTATTTACCCTCAGTATACTGTTTCCACCAAGATCCCTTCGTGTGAAGAGTTTAGCATAATGATTTCATGCATATACCGGAATACATAACCCGTGTCCATGCAATACAGATTTTATAAATTTAGGATGTGTTTAGTTAAAATGCAAAGACCCTATCAAAAATTCAATGTTAATACCATGTTATGCATGGCTTAAATATATCTGCTTTTGTAAGTTTGTATATTTAGTTATAATTTTACAGTGCTTTTATGTTTCATCTTGTAGCTATTACAATTGCATGGCGTTTAAAAATATTCTGTCATATTCTTTTCTTTTTCAAGATACTGGTCATAGAGTTAGTAATCTGCCCGTATTTGGTTGTTTTCGTATTTATTATACTATGGGGAAACTGGTTAGAGAAAGGGGATGTTTGGATACCTATTAACCGGTTTAACCTACCGCTAGATTTACTAGTGTCGGTTCGAAGTCCGGCTAGCCCGAGTTCTTATCGTAATTTATGTTTGTCTCTAGTCTTCTGTAGATTGTGGCATGTGATTGTAATATTCGGCCATTGTATGCGTTTACTGTTATCTTGACTTTGTAATGTTCACAATATATTGATTTTATAAAGACAAATCCAAGCAAGAATATTCGAGGGAATTTCTATTGGTTACAATATCACAAAAGACTTCCCGCGCATACGACACTATCTCGGTCATTAATTATAATGTTGATCTGAGAGTCAGACTAAGATTAATAGGGTATGACCGAAAAGCACCAAGCATTTCAGCGAAAGTAATTTTAAAGTGGACATCTTGATGACAATAGCCGCTTGTTATATTAGTGCAGTTGAATTACTGACTACAAATATAAAGTGGACATGTGTACAAGAACTCTTTAGGGAGTGTTTGTAGAACTTCATGTTTCTGTAGTGTAAATATATGTCTCTATAGTGTCATATGACTCGGTGGTGCCGTATGTCTATGTAGTTTAATATTTCTGTAGTTTCATTTCTGTGCAGTTTCATTTGTCCGTAGTGTCACATGTCTATGTTATATCATACGTCTCTGTAGTGTCATGTTTTTGTCACATGTCTCTGTTGTGTCACATGTCTCTGTTGTGCCACATGTCTCTGTTTTGTCACATGTCCCTTTAATGTCATATGTCTCTGTAGTGTCTGCAGTGTTAAATGTCTCTGTAGTGTCACATGTCTCTGTAATTTCACATCTCTCTGTAGTGTTATATGTCTGTAGTGCTAGATGTCTCTGCAGTGTCACAAGTCTTTGAAGAGTCACAAATATGCTATGCGATACGTCTCTGTATAGTGTCACATTTTTGCAGTGTCAAATATCTGTTTAATATCACATGTTTCTTCAGTGTAACGTTTTGTAAGACTTTTTGAATTTTGTAGGCTCCTTTTCGTCACTGTGTTGGTAGTCGTTGAAGCTTATTTGTTGATATGCAATGTACATGTAGTAATGATAATGATGACATAGTAGCACATTTGTTCCTGAAGGCCAACGTGCAGCTAGCTTAAATACATTTGTCAGCTGATGGTCTTTTAGATGTTTGGTCTTCACTTAAGAGATGTTAGGTGTCGAAATGGCGAATAGCAAAAACTAACTGCTAAAGTAACTTCGGTATTTAGTTTTTCAATAAATAATTGTTTTGTATAATTAAAAAGTATGCGAATTGGACATTAAACAAAATATGGTATTAATATTAAATTTCTAATGTGAGAATGCAGCGACCATTTCATACATTTAAGGGAAATTGGAAAAATCTTTGAATTTTCGTTCTATTTAAATAAAACTATCACAATTCTTTTGGTTCAGTTAATGCCACCCTGAAGGTAAAAAAATCTTGAGAAGACAAAATCATGAAGTTTTTTTTTTTTATTTGTTTTTCCTTAGTCAGGATTTTACAATACCCTTACAATACCACCTGACTAGGGTTTGCAGGGTTTCTTACAGTAAAAAATATACAATTCTGACTAAATTTTTTCAAAATTTTCAAATTAACAATAGCATTTCAAATTAATATATGTAAATGTATATGGAAAACAGTAATCACATTCATTCATACATACTCACTTTCATTCCAATTTTCATTTCAATTCTAGATATATTATTTAAAGACTCACTCTATTTGACTTTTAGAAATCGAGAAAAACAAAAAAAAAAAACACATATATGTAGTTGCTTACACAAATATTTGCTGAAGAGGGGCCCAACATTTTTCTGTCTTCACAAGAGTATTATTTTGTGTACTTACATATGCTTCTAGAGCCTTATATCGAATAATTTTTGTTTTCAGACCAAAAAGATTTGGAATTTTCCATCAAGTTTACATTTAAATAAATAATTTTTGCAATTATAATAAGCAGGTTAAGAAGATGTGATTCATCTTCAAATCCCAGCAATACTTGTTTTTTCTCTAATTTAGCATTAACATAGAAAGCATTCAGGCACTCAAAAAACTCACACCAAAGGTTATATGAAATCACACAGTCAAAAAATAGATGTTCAATTGTTTCATCTTCAGTTCCAAAAAAAGAAGATAATTTTGTATCTTTTTATGGATTTTATAAAGAAAAGTATTGGTTGGAATTATACGATAAAGCAATTTATATTGAAAAGTTTTTAAATATGGATCATTACAACATTTTTTAACAATATAAAAATAGTTACTCCATATATCAATCTCACAATTGAGTGTTTCCTCCCATGCTAGAATTTTTTTGAGATGGATTAACAAAAACTTTCTTAATCAAATTATTGTATATATATTTAAAAGATTTCTTAGAGAGAAGCTTTTGTAAAAATTCATTATGTGGTTGAAAGGTATGAAAGTTAAAATCATCCCCATTTGTCCTAATGAAATCTCTGGTTACCCTTGGTATTCCTGAAATAAGACTGTAATATTTTACAAAATTGTTTGTTTGACACTTAAGTCTAATCTCATCAAAGTTATAAAACTCTTTCCTCTGTTTACAAATTAAATCATTTAAGGTTTTGATGCCCTTTTCTTCCCATTTGATAAAAAAAAGGAAAATCATCAATATTAGCAAAATTTAATATATCAAGGGATAAAACATCAGGCATCGTCTCCTTTGTATCAGATTTTGTATCATGTAAACTTTTAAAAAACATCTTTCCAGAATGGATTACTAATTATATTTATTATTTCAAAAATCTTTTCTTTTTGTAACATAAATGCACGCTCTCTTCCATAACCTTTCAACTCTGATAAAACAATTTGTTGCCATGTACCCGCAGAATCAGATAAAATTCTTTTCACCCAGCTCATTTTTAAATAAGAGGAAAAAGATTCAATATGGACCATCCTTAAACCTCCATCTTAATAATCACCAACCAATGTATCTCTTTTTATCTTTTCTGGCTTACCATCCCATATAAAATTAAAAAAACAATTTATTTAAATCATTTACCATAGATGTTTTAAATTCGGAAGAGATGTAAACAAATGAACAAGTTTAGGTAATGCTAACGTCTTAATGACTGTTACTTTGCCTAAAAGAGTGAGCTTTCTATGTTGCCAACTCTTCAAAATATTAGTTACCTCTTTAATTTTCTTTTGAAAATTTAAGTCTACCATACCAGCTAAATTTAGAGAAAAATCTATGCCAAGTAACTTAAAATTTGAATGTGACCAATTTAAGGTTACATCTGGACATAGAATATCAAGTGAATATTTCTTATTTCCTATCCATACTGCTTTGGTCTTTGAATTATTAATGTTCAACCCCGACATTTTATGAAATTTATCAAAGCAATTCAGAGATTCCTGTAAAGACTTCTCAGTTCCATCTAACATAAGAAAGGTATCGTCAGCATATTGACTAATTAATGATTCAGTTTCATTTACAATAATACCATGAATATTTTCATTAGATTTAATTTTTAATGATAACAGTTCAACACCAATAATAAACAGATAAGGAGATAACGGATCACCTTGTCTACAACCTCGTGAGAGGTAAAAAAAATTTGACATGTGTCCATTATTTATAACACAACTTTTTGCATCTTTATAAAAAGTTGAAAACCAATGGCAAATGGATGGTCCAAAATTAAAACTTTTTAAACTAGTTATCAGAAAGTCCCACTCTACAGAATCAAACGCCTTTTCAAAATCAATAAGTAATAGTAACCCTTCCTTATCATTTTCTTCAAGGTAATGCATCAGATCGAACAATAATCGAGTATTTTCCCCAATAAATCTATCCTTAATGAACCCTTTTTGCGTATCACTAATAATTTCTGGAAGAACTTTCTTAATTCTATTTACAACAGCAGCTGATGCAATCTTTAAGTCAGTATTAAGTAGGCTAATAGGCCGCCAATTACCAAGATAACGTCGATCTTTGCTTTCTTTTGGTATACAAGTAATAACACCCTGGGTTTGAAACTGTGACAAAATTTAAGGATCTAACAACAAAAGGACCAATTTCTCTCCAAAAAACTTATAAAATTCAGAAGTATATCCATCTGAACCTGGACTCTTTCCATTTGCCATTGGTTTCAAGGCTTCACCACATTCTTTAAATGTTAAGTTTCCTTCACAGGAATCCCTAAGTTCATCTGAAAGCTTAACATTATGTTGAAAAAAATTACTAGATCGTATTTGTTCAATATTCCTGTTATGTTTTGAAGTATATAACTGTTTATAAAACTCTTTCTGAACATTAAGAATGTCAGATTGGTTTGATACATGATTTTCATCTTCATCTATTAGCTCAGATATAGTTTTATTAACAAAAATTTTTTTTTTCCAAATTACAAAAATATTTCGAGCATTTCTCACCATTTTCATGCCAATAAGCTTTTGACCTTAACAATAAACCTTCTACAACTGTTTCCCGTTTTCTTTCTAATAAAGATTTTTTTTCTTGTAAACTTGCATAAGTTATCTCTGTAGGATTGTTGTTAAAATCATTTTCTAATTTCTGTATATCTTGTTCCAGCTGTTTTGTAGCTTCTTTTTCTTGTTTTGATTTCTTTAAACAATATTCAATAGTAACACTTCGTATTTTTACCTTCAATAATTCCCAAAACATTTGATCAGAACATGACAGCTGAATATTAAAAGGATCATCAATGTCACCTGATACATGATATTCCTCTAAAGATTCTTTAATACAAGTTTTGATCAACTCAATATAATCAGGATCTCGCAATAATTGAGAGTTAAATTTCCAGTATCCCTTACCACGTTTTGTAAGGGAAGCAGAAAAACTAAAAATTATTGCAGAATGATCTGTTCTATAACCTGATATTATTTTAGTATTTTTCATGAGAGAGAAAATATCTGTGGACACAAAAAAAAAGTCAATTCTACTTTGTTTTATTGGTAAACGTTGACACCAAGTGTATTTCTTTTCCAGTGGGTGACATATCCTCCAAGGATCAACTAAATCTAAACTTTCAATCATATCTTCAACTTCTTTTCGTGATTTTGGATGCCTATCATGTAAGATATTATATGTGTCAAGACTTTTATCCTGAACAAAATTCCAATCCCCTTATAAAACAATGCTAGCATTCTTAAACAACACAATTTTTTGCATGATTTCATGAAAAAGACTAGGTTCATCTGTATTGTAACCATATAAGCATACTAAAGTCAGTCTTTGTTCTTTGATATTTAAATCCATAACAAGATATCTACCATTAGAATCAGAAACTATATTGTGAACTTCAAATTCAAAATTATTCCGAAACAATATACAAACACCTGCACTCTTACTAGTACAGTGACTGAAATAAGTATTAAAACCCCATTCATCTGATCAAATTTTTTCAACATCTTTTGTACTATGTGTTTCTTGAAAACACACAATTGAAACATTTTTGCGCTTTACCCAATTAAACACATCAATCCGTTTCTTTTTATTTGAGAATAGGCCCCTGACATTCATAGATAAAATGTTTATGTCATTCATTTCTAATGTATTGATTTTTGAAAACAATAGAGCAAGTCTTTAAACAAGAAAATAATATACATTCGCTCACACATTCATTCAAATATTTAAGATGACACATTGCAACAGTTAACTTTTCCACAAAATAAGATTTGAGTAGTTTTTTTAATAGACTGACATGATATATATATGTATTTGATCATTGACACAGACAATCAAATGATACTAGTATTCAAAATAAATCCCATATATAAATCAACAAATCTGGAGATTGATTTATCTCCCTTTAATTGAATCTAACTTACTTTGAAATATTCATAAAAGGACAATACCATTGAAAGAAATACAAAAAAATAAGAGAAAAGAAAAAACAAAAACAAAAACAAAAGCAAAACAAAAATCCAGAAAAATTAGAAAAATGAAAAGAGAGAATTATTTTACAACAACAGATGATGGCATGAATTTTATGTCAGTAAAAATTTTGCTGTAAAGAGAGCCAATTAAATCATTACAACAGTTGGATTCCATCTAATATAGTACCAATATGAAAATAAAGTTAATGACAAATAGCCAATACCTGGAATGAACTAATTAGAATTTGATTTATCTCCCTTACCATATTACCTCTTTATGCGCACCTGCACCAAATAATACTAACATCTACTCAATGTGCACTAGTTAAGAAAAAAATTTTACTGAGAAGGATTCTTATGTCATATTCGAGCAAATCAGTATCATCATAATACAAGACAATAATATTTCATCATTTTATACAGATCATTCACATACATGTATAAACAGTAAATTAAAAAAATAAGTATGCAAAAACTAATACATTTGTAGCTATGCATATAATTTTCCGGAAGACCCTTGATCATCTCAAGGCATGTGGCGATATCTGGATGGCAGCTCATATGGCACAGGTATTCAAGCCATCCAGACATCGTCACATCACCCAAGTCAAGGTCATCTGGTAAATTATTTATGTACATATTCGACATAACTAAGCATAAGGTTAAATAAATGATGAAGATGAAATCAATTTCAGAAATTCATTCAGTATTTTCAAGTCATATAGTTATGGAGACAATTTATTTAAAGTGTCTAAAACTTATTACAAAAAGCAACTTAAAATTCCAAATGTTTGAGAAATCACACTAATTATAATTAAGTCTCAGCTTTTTCCCGCTTTCTTCTCAATGTCATCAAAAATGTCAAACTTAATTTTTTTCCCATCTTTGGTTTTTGCGTATACACCACAGTTATAATTCCAGACATTTTCAAACCTCCCAGAATTTCTAATACTTGTAATAAGTCCCGTGTTTTGCTTTGTCACATCATCAACCAATCTAAATCCTTGCTTAGGTAAGTTTTTTTTCGGTCTCATAATCCTTGTTTTGACCTCTGAATTTACAAATTTAACTAGGATCGGTGATGTTTCCCCCCTTTTGCCATGGATTCTATGGATTGCTTGAATCTCTGATGGTTCAATTGTAACATTTAACTTCTCCTTGGCAACCTTTTCAATAAATTCAGTTTTCAGGTTTTCTCCAAGATTTTCCTTATAATTCATAACTTTAATGTTAAATTTCCTGGAGCACTGTTCACTGTAGTTGCTCATTTTGACTGCTTCTTTTGATCTCATTTCACAATCAGATACAGATGTTTTCAAGTCACTTATAACCTTCCTTTGTTCAGCAATCAACTCTCTTAATTCTTCATTTTCTCGGCTTAAGTTTTCAATTGCTTTGTCCTGTTTAGCACTTTTCTCACTGAATTTTTCATCAATTTCCTTTTTCATATTATTCATTAATTTTGAAACAATATTTGTCACAATATTTTCCAATTCATCAGTTTTCACTAATCTATTGATTGCCTTGTCCAGATCAGACTTCTTTACAACGCCCTTAAGGTTTGTCTTTATACTTTCTAAGTCACTCTGGATTACAGCTAAATCAACACTTGAGTCCATTGAAACATCTGAAATGGTTCGTTTAGCTTCTTTTGTTGGCCTTTCACTACTAGTGGGGTTAGTTTTTCTAGCTGCAAGTAAGGTCTGAACTGTTTGTACAGGTTGATTTGTTCCTTTGTTTGTCTTTGCCATGTTTAAATACTAATAAAGCAAATTACCAACAAGTGAAAAGTGAAAATTGTTGTAGTCCTCAGGCAACAGTATTGAAAAAAAAAGTGTGAACTGTTTTCAATATCAATTTTGCAAATAAACCATTTACTATGATAAAGTATATTTCTTCTCCAAAATCACATATCAACTTAAAAATATATCACTAGAAAGAAAATCCAATCCTGAACATGCTGATATAAATTATATGAAATAAATCCAAATAATTCTGTCAAATCTGTCAAAAAAACTACAGAGCTGTTTTTCAGCTACTGACCATAACGGCAGCCATCTTAAAATCATGAAGTTGCTGACTGATGAACTGCGTAAAAAATAAACCCGTAAATGTGATACAAATTCACAATAAAAATTCCAAAATTTACATTTGGTATAACAAATAACCTTTTTAGAGAAAAAGTTTTAAAGAGGTTTCGACAATTTGTCTCATTTTAGCAAATGAAATCAAATTAATAAATTTGAAAGCAAAGATTATTCTTTAGAATGGAAGCAATTCTATTAGCCCTAGCAGGTGTCATTGTATTTTTGTACGATTTACTTCTGACAAGAGGGCTTGAAATGTCATCAAGTAATAAAACTATCCTTGAAAGAGGTATTGCGCAAATGTTGATTTTCATGAAAGGGATATATTTAAAATGTCTTTACAAGGAAATAACAGCATGTACAAAATGTCAATTTTCATAAATTTTTCTGTGTGTTTGCAAGATTTATCTACCACCAGTAGCAAAATTACTATTGTTTTGCCTTTTGTTTTGATGATCTTTCAAGCTCAAGCTTTACGGTGTGGTTCTCACTTAAGATACAAGACAAGATGAATTAAAATAATAATATATCAACACGGCAAAACAAGTGCACTTGAAGTAAAAACTAACAATAATACACCTGTGGGGTCCATTCAGTACAAAGCTAGCTACACCTGCATGAGAGCTGCTTTATATTGCAGAAGTAATCAGCAATATTTTTATATTATGATGAAGGTTGATCAATTACATGTATAATATGAAAACTGTTTTTACGCAACAAACTGCACGACTCCACAATTTGCGTACACTAGAACGAAAATTATTTTCTCATTAAAGCTGTTGGTGTCTTCGATACGAACATCATTGTTATGCATATCTGACAGCTAATACAAGGACGAAACTGAAAATTTAGAAATTTAAAAAAAAATCTAAATGGCACTAGGGTGCACAAGCCGAGTTGCAACTTATGTATTATACACCCAAGTTAATGTGAACATTTGAAAGTAGTTGTCCTGGACCTAAATATATTTCTAATTTTTGTTTATATTATCTTTCCTGCCTACAATATCCTAAATTCCAAGAATTCAAAAAGTTTTATGTTTTTTAGTTACTGAAAAATATCTTGACATCTCAATATATAAATCACTGTGACCTTTACTTTGAACTGATAACAATTTCAGAATTTTAAAAAACATCTATTAGCAAAGAAACGGCTAAAAATTCTTTGAATCAGATGTAAACGTTTTGAGCTATCATGGATAAACCAAATATATTTTAAAACTTCAATCTATGTTCAGCCACTATTAAATTGACCTTTGACTTACTCTACCTAAGAAAACTATTCAGTTCTTCTCTTTTCTGTAGTCAACAATACATCAGTATTTTATGAGTTTTCTTCAAGAAACCATTTTTTCTAAAACTTTCAATCTAGTTTTAATCATTTAGACCTTGACCATTGTTTTTTTCTCCAAAACCAATTGGGTTCTTCCCGAAATGGTATCCGAAAATATATCCAACTTGGATTTGAATTTAATCTAAGCACTTTGTGTTATGTTCAAGAAACAATATTTTACTTAAATTTTGCATATATTTTCGGTCACTTTGACCTTGAAATTTGACCGAAATTCTCAAAACATTTAGGGTTCCTCCCCTCTGTACTCAACAGTATACCGAAGTTTAATTGATGAAAAAGTTTTAAGTTGTCTTCCGGAAGCAATTTCTTTTTCTGAAATTTTCAAACTACTTTCCGTCACGGTGACTTTGAAGCTTCGCCTACTTTCTCCAAAACCAATGGCTCATCCTCTCTGGGTACCTAACAATATGTCCAAGTGATTTTAATTTGATGTCTAAAATTTTTCTAATTTATTTTTCAATCATTTAGACCTTGACATTTGACCCTCTTTCTCCAAAATCAATTTAAAAAATCTATAGGGTTCCTCCTCTCTGTACTCAACAATATTCCCAAGTTTCATTTCAATTTAATGAAAAGGTTTTAAGTTGTCCTCTGGAAACGAAAATTTCTTAAATTTTCTGTCACGGTGAATTTGACGTTTGACCTACTTTCTCAAAAATGAATAGGGTTCATCCTCTCTTGGTACCCAACAATATGTCCAAATTTTATTTCAATTGGATGTCAGCTTTTTTTTAGTTATCATCCGGAAACAAAATTTTCAATCCTTATTTCGATGACTGTGACCTTGACTTTATACCTTCTTCTCAAAAATCAATAGGGTTCTTCTCTTCTTGCTACCCCATAATATACCAAAGTTAAATTTCAATTGGATATAGTTTTGAGTTATCATCCGGAAAGCAATTTTTCTGATATTTTCATTCTATTTTAGGTTACCGTGACCTTGAACTACTTTCTCCCAAAACAATAGTGTTCTTCCTCTCTTAGTACCCTACGATATATATAAGTTTCATTTCAACTAGACGTTAGCATTTTGAATTATCAACTGGAAACCTATGTTTGACAATCATCCGCAGCTACCCCCCACCCCATCTTTTGCATTACCAAACCAATAGACGAGTTTCCAATTGGTGAATTTTCGTGGAAAATGTTGACGTCACAATATAGATTTTTTGACGTCACAATGTAACGTGACGCAATTTACCTCGATTAAACAGAAATTGGAAATTGGTCTATGGCGGAGTTCAACTTCGTTGCAACTCGGCTTCGGCTAAAAGACAAATTTTTTGAAAACAAATTCGGTGTTGTTGCCCATTGATAAAACACGACTGAACATTTGATATCGAATGTGAAATAGATTAAGCTTAATCTCTTTATAGCACAATGAAACTTTTGTGGTTTTTTTGGCCGAGCCCGCAGTCGGCCATATAGCTTGAATATTAGCACTAGTGTTGTATTGATACTAAGTCTTGTATTTCTGTCATTCAGTCTACATAATATAACAAAGGTTTTCTTAATTAGTGAACAATATTTTAGCGAGATAGCTATTGAACAGTCGGTGGAAATGTGGATGCCTTTCTCCCTTTTCTCACCATCTCTCCCTCTCTCCTTTTTGTCGTACTCCTTCTCTCTCCCTTTCTCTCTGACCCTTTTTCTGGTTTTCTCCTACATTCCCTGTTCCTTTCTCCTTTTTCCCGTCTTCATGCTCCATTCTCCCGACCCCTTCTTCTTTTTCGGCTCAATTTCTCCCGGTCTCCATTTACCCCGTATGTCCCCTTATTGTTGACACTATAAGAAACAGCAGAAACAACATTTGTTACACAAGATTTTCCAAAATTGGGAAACCTCACAAAATAATGTAGCTTCTTATTAGTTTAATTGCATTATTGTTTCGGCTAAAATTATTCTTGCCAATATTTTCTCGTATGTGTGCAATAGAAAATCACAGGACATCACGGGGTCGCTTTTATATATACTAGGCCTACGGTGTAACTGGGAATTTGAAAACATTTATCGTTTCGTAAAAAATCTACCCATTCATAGTTACAATGTGTTTATATCATAAATGAAGATGGACTTCTTTCAATATATCCCGAGTTATAACTGTATTGACAAATACCGAATTTGACATTACTGTAACAGGGTACTAGTATTTATTCCAGTAGTGAATTTCTTCCTTTTAGATGAAATGCGCTGGGGTAGAATTTCAATAACATCTACAAAGTAATTGACCAATAACATTGGGCTAATGACCATTACGGAATAGACATCAAGGTAGAAAAAACAACAGGTTTGAATCCCGGGGATTATGCAGGCCGGAAAGAAAGTACACTTACATTACAACGATCTTTTCACTTTCATACGGATGTCACTAGTTAAGCAAGTCATACTTATACTGTCGGGGCACCTGATGACATTTCTGTTTTTGAGGGGTTCATAATGTAAGTGCTTTATTTTTTGTGTAACTTTTATGTTCTGTTTGTTTTGTCTTCGTCATTTGCGTTCTCTGTCTGTATGTGATCCATGTGTTATGTGCAGTCTGGATTTATGGTTTTTGGTTGTTTCAGTATTCATTTGTAAATTTATTCATTATTTAATGTATAGACCATTTCAAATACATTGTGGAACCGAGGTTATATTTTCTGAATGTGGGTTTAAATCCAGTTCTATTCACTTTTAATAAAATCAGCAGACAAATAGACTGAAAGTGTGAATTAAGAACATGTATAAGGGACCCAGTCATTATTGTTTGCTAATCAATAACCAATCATAGACAAATCCTGATGTAAATTTTCCGACCAAGCCAAATATTAGTTCAGTAAAGACAAACTGGATTCTGACATAAAATTGATACTAAATATATTAACATTATGTGGTAGAATAATACGTTCTTATACGAGATCATATTTAAGATAAGGGATATCTTTCACAGGTGTGAGGAACGCCGTCTTTTCCCTAGTGAAGCTAGGGTAAATACGTAGAATTTCTAAAACGTTCAAATTTTCAATTGTAGTTTATTTTATCTGGTTAAATCGCTCAAGTTTTAATTTTTTGCAATGATTGCTGATTCACTGACTTACTTTTTGTTTTTATTTAACTTCGTTTTCAAATGTTATGATATCATTTTCTGCAGAGAATCTAATCTCGTGATAAAATATGTTATAAGTTTACTAGCAGTAATGGTGTCTCCAAGTTTTCAATTTCCAGTTATAGAATTTTATGAAATATATGACATGTAGTAATGATCAAATTGTGAAATAAATTGAAAATTTAGCCAAACATCCAACACTTACAAAGAAATGATTATTAAGTTAATGCTGGTTTTCAAAGCTTAAAAATGGGAAAAAAACACCTTTTTATTGTTTAAATAATCGTTGTCAAAATATGTGTCAGATCACAAAATATAAACTTTGAAAATGCTTCTGTTTCGGTTGAAATATCTTTTATCATCAGAAATATTTATACACTATACTTTCTTTAAAATCAACAATACATTTAGCCGCTGCCTTTTTGTTTTTGTTTTTGTTCTGAGATGTTGAAGTAGTGAAAAACAATAAATATTTATTAATTTCGTATTTTTGTTAAAGCCTCCTTCATATGCGCGAATTTTTCTTATGAATCGCCAAAATTTACAAGATTTTTAATAACCGGTTTATTTAAATTAGCAATATATAAATTTTACAAAATTTTGTTCAAAACTAAGGAGTATGTCTCTCATGCATAGCTCTGTCCTTAGCTGATTTTTGCTTTTCTATTGTGATCAGTTTGGTTATTTCTTCTCTATCAGCTTTTACACGTTTTTCTGTTAATGGACTTCCAAATGATTTGGATTGATCTGCACTGATGAGACATGCGCATATGCATAAATTAATTAACAGTAACTTCGGCATTTTGATACTTACACGAATCCTTGCGAATAAACAACGTTCTTCCTTTAAAATCAACAATACATTTAGCCGTTGCCATTATGTTTTTTTTTTCTGAGATGTTGAAGTACTGAAAAAAAATGAATATTTAATAATTTTGGCTTTAAATTTAGATCACTTCGGTTATTTGTTCTCTATCATTTTTTAAACATCTTTGAGTTTATGGTCTTCCAAACGTTTAGATTTTATCTGCACTGATGAGACATAAGTTGTCGAAATGCGCATATGCAGAAAGTAAATTCACCGTGACTTCGGTATTTAGTTATTTGTTACCACTGGGTCGATGCCACTGCTGGTGGACTGTTAGTCCCCGAGGGTATTCACCAGCCCAATAGTCAGTACTTCGGTGCTGACCCGAAAGCCGATTATTTTTGAAACCTTCCAATATCTAAAATTTTGTAAATTTTATTGAAAACTAAGGAGTATCTCCCTCATGCAAAGCTCTGTCCTTAGCTGATTATGGCTTTAAATTTAGATCACTTTGGGTATTTGTTCTCTATCAGTTTTTAAACATCTTTGAGTTGATCGTCTTCCAAACGTTTAGATTTTATCTGCACTGATGAGACATAAGT
>MJUU01006202.1:0-12368 GCA_002080025.1 Modiolus philippinarum
ATATGGTGAAAATGGAAATAAGACAAAATAAAAATTATTCGGATTTTAGTGATTTTGAAATTATTATATGCTTTATATACAACCCAGTGGCACCCTTTTTGCTTGACTACGTTTTCTATGTTAAATTTCTATCAAAATTGGGTAATAAATAGTAATTGAGAAAATGTGTCATGTTAGGATGTTTTCTTAACTAATTAGAGGTCAATTTGACAATAGGGGTCATAAACTATTCACCATTGTTGATGTTGACTTCAAACGAAATCATTATGAAAACATTTGTTGAAATATTGTTTAAATAAATTTGTATGTGCATCTAATTTTATTAAATTCCATAACAGTTGAACAGGTGATTATTTTCAAATGTTTCGTGTTTGATTGATTCCCAATGAAAATGGAGATATCGAGAACATTATAGACTACCGTCAAAAATGAATCTTTATCTTTTTTAATTTCACATAATAAGAATTATTGCGAAAATAATATCTTTTTAACATGTAAAATATTTTTTTACATTTACTTCTTATTTCATGTGTTTCTTTCTTTATTTTTTTCTACATCACAATTTTAAGTTTTCAAGTGTTTTATTCCGAAAAAAAGAGAGAAAAAGATTTTTGCATAAACTTGGACGGAGCTCGAGGTACCCGTATGGACTAACACTATAAACATGAAGATATATATTCCGGTACTCGGGAATACACAGTTCATAATATGGGCTTCAGATACCAAATGGAAACTAGAAGAGGAAATATCTTAATAAATATAATTTTATTTTTCGAAGTTACAAATGCTAGAATATAAATAAGGGTGTATGCATCACTGTAAATTACATAACACATTAGGCAGCAACCATTTGATTTTCTGGGGGGCTATGGATTTTTACCCCAAGTCAATTTTTTTTTTCACCAGAAACAAAAAACTTGTTTTTTTTTTACATGGCCAATCATAAACACATTATTTTTTTCAGCATATATTGAAAACAATCTTTTTTTTTCCACCTCACTGCTGCACCGCATCCTTTACATTGTTATATAATAGGACGTGTCCATTACCAATCCAAACACACTCAAAACGGTTCACCCAGTTGTCATTCATATAATAAATTAATCAATTATTTTATTTATGTAGCTATAATTTTTGAAATATGTGTAAATATTGAAAGGAAAATGAATTATTAATTTTATATAATCTTAAACATATAAACTTATAACATAGATTTATGTCCTCCGGTGTTTCGGTTTAGGCTACTACAATTTTAGGGTAAATATACCGTTTGTATATTTTTTTTTTGAAAAACAGATAAGGACACATGGTAACCAAGGCTAATCCATCATCAGGTACCCCAAGCCTGTATGGAGATAGTAATTATTGATTACTGAAATCAGTTGCCGCTAATTATTCAAATAAAACGTGTCCACTACCAATCCAAGCAGACTTGACACAGCTCACTAAGGTCTAATTTGCAAAATCTATAGATATTATTTTTAAGATTAATTTACAGTTTCATAAATATTCATATTATTCTCCTTATCTCCTTTTATTTTATCATTTAGTCATTACATAATTTTATTTTTATATTACATATGTATTTAATTGATATTTTGTTGACTCCTTAAAACACTTAAAACAGTATTTAAACAACTTAATAATATTATTCAAATAATAATAATAATAATAATAATAATAATAATAATAAAAGCTTTATTTAAAGAGGGTTACACAGTTAGTACAAACTAATCTTCCCTGAGGCCCTCAATAACAATATTGAATACACACAAGATAATGTATACTACAATTAAAGAGTACATTGTGATATCAGATACAAAATGTTATAAAAATACAAATTTATTCAGCTAGTACAATTTGTTTGTTGAGCAAGTAGCATTTTAGCTTATTTTTAAAAACCACAATATTCTTAGAATTTCGCACTGAGTCTGGTAGAGTGTTCCATGTAGAAGGTCCAGAAAAACTAAATGATTTTTAAAAAGTTCTGTTTTAGTTTTTGGTACACATAAATCACCACTAATAACATTTCTTACTCTGAGAGATGTACCTAATCTTGTCGATTAAATAAGAAGGTGCATCATCATTTAAACATTTAAAAATCAAAACGCATCTGTGATATATAATCCTGTTGTCAACTGTCATCCAACCAAGTGTGTTAAACAGTGGAGCAGAAGGAGCTAAAAAATCTTTATCTAGAATAAGTCTTGCAGCCCTTTTTGTAATTTAACAATACGGTTAAAATATTCACTGCTACAGCTCCCCCAAATTATTATGCAATAATCAATTAATGGAAGAATGTAACCAGAGTAAAAAAGTTTTCTTGATTCTTGATTCAAATATTTTTTAATTTTTGAGAGAAGATAGATACGACTAGCAATTTTGGATTATACCTGGTCTACCTGATGTAACCAGCTCAGATGCGAATCAAGTTTTACTCCCAAACATTTCTCACAGTCAGAAATTTGCAAAGTCTGTGTGTTTATGGTATATGACGGTTCAACAGATTGTGAAGAATTTTTTTGTCTTGTTCCTATTACCATACATTTTGTTTTTTAGTATTTACAAACATATTATTGCTCTCACACCATTTTTCTATTTCATTCAGATCTTGTTGTATCTTACATTGTAATTCAATAATGTCTCTGCCAGCTGCATGTATAGTAGCGTCATCAGCATATAAATCAGTTTTACAGTTTCTTATATGTAATGGCAAGTCATTTATATACAAAATAAATAAAAGAGGTCCTAGTATTGACCCTTGTGGTACACCAAATTCAACAGATAATTTTTCAGATTTAATATTTCCAATTTGAACTTGCTGGGTTCTATCACATAAATAAGACTTAAAGATGGCTATATTTAAATTACCATTATTCATTTCCTCTAAGAACTTGTCAATAATATTTACAAGCGCTGTTTGACATGAATGCCCAGGTCTAAATCCAGACTGTGCTGGATTTAACAGTTTAAATTTGGATAGATACATATAAAGATGTTTTTGAACATGACGTTCAATAAGCTTGGAAATGGTAGGTAAAACAGATATTGGTCGGTAATTTGTAGGTAGACCTCTGTCACCATCTTTGAAAACAGGTGAAACCTTAGCATTTTTTAGCATATCAGGAAATATACCAATATCTATTATTCTATTAAAAATATATGTTAATGATGATACAATAATAGGGGCACATAGTTTGAGTATCCTTGGACCTATATTGTCTGTTCCTGCAGATTTATTTACATCAAGTTTATTAAGACTTGTGAGTAGATCATGTATCTTAACAGGTGGAATTGAAAATTGAGCAACTGGTGTCCTCTTTTGTACAAAGTGTATCAAATTGTTTAAATCTATTTGACTGTTTTTGCTTTTGCTTGTTTTTCTAAAATTTTCTACAAAAAAAATAAAACGTGTCCACTACTAATCCAAGCAGACTTGACACAGCTCACCAAGAGAAAGGACATTACAATACAATTCACAAAGAAATGTGCGAAAAAACATACCATTAGTATTCACAACTAAATATAACCCGGCTCTTCAACAACTAAGAAGGGCTTTGAATAAACATTGGAAATTCGTACAAGATGATGAGGAAGCAAACAGCATTTTTCATAGGCCGCCTATTATTGCATATCAAAAACACAAGAACATAAAAGATCACTTAACGTCTGCTTTATTGAATTTCACCATAAGACACAGAAGAATAAAACATGAATAAGTGGCAAAACACTGACGGAAAAAAATACATATCCTTATTAGAGAGAAACTACCGGTGTCGTGCCCCTGTCGTTATACATACTTAGCGGCAACTGATTTCAGTAATCAATAATTACTATCTCCATACAGGCTTGGGGTACCTGATGATGGATTAGCCTTGGTTACCATGTGTACTTATCTGTTTTTCAAAAAAAATATACAAACGGTATATTTACCCTAAAATTGTAGTAGCCTAAACCGAAACACCGGAGGATATAAAACTATGTTATAATTTTATACTTATATGTTTAAGATTATATAAAATTAATAATTCATTTTCCTTTTAATATTTACACATATTTAAAAATTATAGATACATAAATAAAATAATTGATTAATTTATTATATGAATGAAAACTGGGTGAACTGTTTTGAGTGTGTTTGGATTGGTAATGGACACGTCCTATTATATAACATTGTCTCAGTGGAAGATGTCTTTGGATATTTGGTTGTCTTCTTCTGTCCACTCCATACACCTGCAGTCACTATTCTTCAGAAGTCTTTTTTTTTACTTTTGATCCTTCACAACAATCTATTTTTTTCGTCCTATTTTTAAATCATCCTTTTTTTTCTTACTTGCCCTAGAACAAATTATTTTTTNTGGAATTATTTTGTAAAGTTCTAAAGTAATGAAAATAAAATACTTTTGAAAATACTACCCATCAAACAAAGAATAATATTTTGATAGGAAAATTGTGAGTTTTAAATTTTATCATTTATATGGGCTTCAGATACCAAATGGAAACTAGAAGAGGAAATATCTTAATAAATATAATTTTATTTTTCAAAGTTACAAATGCTAGAATATAAATAAGGGTGTATGCATCACTGTAAATTACATAACACATTAACCCCATTACAATCCAAATATACATGTACTTAATTAGCCTGATGACGCAGTTACCTGCATGGACTTAGAAAATTTTTGCTCTGGTTTCGAGAATGCACAAATCCACACTTTTAACATAAAATGGAAAACAAACTGAAAATTGAAAATTAGATATACTTACAAATTAAACTTTAGACAACACAGTAGTATGAACGCCGGAATTCACATTAAAAGAAATAAAAAGAAATTAAGATGTAAAACCGGACAAAATGTCTTTTTTCATATTTCGGCTTCATATCTCTTGAGAACCAAAGGTGCAAATTTTAAATGTAAAAGGAAATATCTAAACATTAACCAATTTTCAATCTGAAAACACTAAAAAGAAATAAAATGATGGAACTTTTTGTTTATATGAACGTGAATATTGGCATTAAAACAGAAATATCCAAAAAATGCACCAAAGTGCATTTTCCCCATTACTCTCCATAGTAATTCTAGGCTGGTTAAACATTGATATTTTCGCGCATGCGCAGTTGCCAGTGAGGAGAATTTCTGCCCATGTGTGCATCGATCTAGCTTATCTGTTTTTTCACTCTTATAAGGCGAAATTCATCAAAAGGGCTTCTTTAAAATAAAGATAAAAACTAATCAAATCCTTCAATTTTCGCTTCCATTATATAGATGATATTTTGTCGCTAAGCAATCCCCGCTTTGGTGATTTTCTTCACCTGATCTATCCATGAGATCTTGAAATTAAGGATACTACGGATACTTCAACATCTGCATCATTCCTTGACCTTAATCTTGAAATTGATAACAGAGGTAGACTAAAAACTAAGCTGCATGGCAACCGCAATGACTTCTCTTTTGCAACTGTCGACTTCCCCTTTCCATGTAGCAAAGTTCCAAAAGCACCGGCTTATGGTATTTACAACTTCTGTTCGATACAGTGACTTCCTTGATAGATCAAGGTTGCTCACAAATAGGCTACTTAAACAAGGGTATGTTACCCATAACTTTTACGGGAGTACGAGTGTCAGAACTTTTGTAATTGGAATTGAAATGCTGACCCCTTGTTTTGAAGAACTCTGTTAACAGAACAACATAAGCAAGCAAAAAATTTTGAAAATTCATGTAAGAACTTTTGAGATATATGACATCAAAATTTTGGCGGGAAACAGTTCTGTCTAGAGTTTTCCTTCAATTTCCATTAGCTGTTTCTATGCCTTAAAATATTTGAAAATAGTATTAGAAGTTTATGAAATTTTATACATTGTCTATTTTGACCTATGACCAAGAAAATATGATACATGTTTAAAAAAAATTATTAACCCTGTTTGAATGGATAAAACCGGAGGAAATCGAATGCTTCTGAAATTTGACACTTATACTCCCTTAAGTTATCTCTAAAGAAGATTTGAGGTCGACATCATGATCTCGTGGACTGTTATGGGGTATCTGTTTCCCAGATAACTACAGATCTCTCCCTTTAAAGTCTTAAAAGTGTTTCCTCTACCGTCAACATGGCATGGCGGGTATCTTATTAGAAGCAGGAGATGCTTACTCTACCGATGCAACTGATCTCACACAAGTTTTTTTACCTTATCCGTGTTGTCCATGTTTGTATGTGTGTGTGTCTTCATTTCTCTATGCTGTGTCGTGCTGATATTATGTCTGGTTTCCTTGTTTTTTCTTAATATGTTGCCATTGTCCTTGGATTATTCGTTTTAGACTGACGTCCGGTTCTCACTTACTATATGATGAAGGTAAAACTAGTTTTCAGAATAATTGATACAATAGTTAAAGGATAATGCAATGTAAAGCAATGTAATATTTGCCTGCCCGTATTTGTCGTTTTCGTGATATATTATACTTTCAAAAAGTAATATTGTTCTGTCGTTGTATCTATGGATACAATACAAAAATACCATTGGCGGATCCAAGGGAGGTTCCGGGGTTTGGAACCCCCCTTTTTGGACAACCATGTATTTTTTAATGAACATCCTGATGTTTTGCCCAGAAATGTATCATTTCGATTTGGCCTGAATACTGTGCCTTGTGTCTGTTAAGCAATCAAATTACAAATTACGCATTTCCTCAACATGAAATGCATGTAGTACAACTATATAGATGTTTTAATATTGATTGTACATGATTCAAATGTTTCGACATTGTGTAACCTTATCAAAATCTCCATATAACTACAAAAAATGTGTTGATGTCTATCAGACTTGGACAATTACAAATGTAAAACTACAAATTGATTATATAGGCAACACTGCGTGGGAGTGCGTCGTAAGAATTTCCTTCTTTATGTCAATGACATTTAATTTCTACAGATGCGACTCGATTAAATACCTTATTGTAGTCAATTTGTTATTGACTTGAGTAAGGCACTTAATCGAGTCGCAACTATAGAAATTAGTTGCCATTTACATAAATAATGAAAGTCTCGAGTTGCACTTCAGCCCAGTAGGCAAACGAATACTTAAGCAACAAACCAACAGGAAAAATCTTCAATATACAATAAAAAAGAACCATAAGTTAAGATAATAACTCTAACAACGATGCAACTATTAAACCAATAAGAACAAAGATGGCACCAATACTAAAGTAACGGAGGTGTTAAATTACTGTCATAAACGTGAGAGTTCCTGACTATTGTATCTTTCGAGCCAAGCGTTGTCATATTTGCTCTTATCTTCATTCATGAGACAAGAATTGTCGAAACTTTCGTACACGAAATTCAAATCAACAACAATTTCGACGATGTCAGATATCAAAAATAGGCTAGTTCTAAGAAGATTTTTTTTTTTCATCTCAGTTGCATCATTTGATCAAATTCTGCATTTGCTTATTCCTACTGTGTAATCAAAGGAGATAAATAAAGCATTTGGAAGATATGGTCATATTTTCATTGATATGACACACATTCTTAAGAATTTAAAAGATAATTTAGCATTGCTTTATTTTTTTTCTGGTGATATTCTTGTTCATTTTATTTCAATTAATCATGTTTTATTTTCTCTGGGTTTGTTCCTTCGACATTTGTTTTCTTATGAAGTACTATAAAATATAAGTTTAAGACTAACAATCTCCGAAGTTTGATAGATTTGATCGGCAAACGAATACCAAACCGACCAACAAGAATTGAGATAGTATAACAAAGACAAATCAAACAAAAAACTGTGAGCAAAGCTCACTAATATATACTCTCGCTAACCCATTTAATTCCAGAAAAAGAAAGAATTCAAATTTTTAAATAGTTGGTGCACAATGACAATATGCACTGAATATTCTGTGTGAGTTTTATTGAATTTCACCGAATGGTCAGGGAGGAGTTGTCGCAACAAAGTGTATACCCTTATGGCGGATGGAACAAATAACTGACGAACGAACAGAAACCATGACCACTATAAACCATCCCCTAAAGCATATATATATGATGATTCAAGAAATAAAAAAATATCCAATCAAATCAAATTTCAAAACAGCTGATGCATAATGGCAATATGCACTGAACATTATGTGAAAGTTTCATTTAATTTCACTGAGTGGTCTAGGAAGAGTTGTCGACACAAAGTTTGTACCGCTATGGTGGGCTCACGTATTTGTTTCAAGAATTAAAAAGAATAAAGAAATAAAATTAAAATATGGCTGGTGCACAATGGCAATATGCACTTAAATTTTGTGAATGTTTTAGTGAATTTCACTTAGTGATCTATGAAGGATTTTTTTGCCATGGACAAACGAACAGACACCATGATCACTATTTTATGGCCCGCAGGGGGTATAATAAACAAAAATGATAAACGTTAACAAATTTTATCGACATTTACATACCATTTTACAAAAAATTAATATAAATATAGTTAACACACACTTCATGCTAAGAAAACTATCCAGAATGTGTTAAATTTCTGTAGCCGTATTTTATTAATCCACCAAAATAGCAATATTGTTACTTCTGAATCAACATATATTATTACAGAAATATTGATATTTTAGAATGGACGAATCATTATAAATGACAAAGAAAAAAAAACTTAAACAATTTTTCATTGTTTTACAGCACCCTATTCTTAAGTGAATGCATTGGCAAACGAGTACTTCTGAAGCAAAAAAGATAGAAAAGAAAAAAAACTTAGCAGCATAAAATGAAATACCGTTGTCGATACAGCGACGGCCTTGATAGAGCCATGTGGCTGAAAAATAGGTTCCTTAAACAATGTTATGTTACCCAATATTTGAAGTCATTTCTGCAGAAATTTTACTGTCGAAATCACGATCTTATAGAACGCTATGGAATATCTGTTTCCCAGATGACAACATATCTTTCCTTTTAACAGCTCAAGTTTTTTTTCTCTCCTAGATTAGATGTTTCTAACGAATTTAACTTCTTCAACACGACGGTTGTCTTATCAGGAGCAGGAGATGCTTACTTTGCCGATGTACCTGAACTCACCCATGGTTTCAAACTAGGTCCATGTTGTTCATCTGTATGGTTGTCTCCATTTTTCTGTTCTGTGCTGTACTTATGTTGTGTCTTTGTATCTTGGTGTTTCCAGTGTTTGCATTGTTTATGGATCATTTATCCCCGCATTTTTCTTAAGAAAATGCGGGGATATTGATTTGGTACCGTCCGCTTGTCCGCTAGAATATTAACTTGTAGCTCATTTTCGGATTGAGAGTTACATTTTTATCACAGAATTGATTCGTTTATACTGCAGATTTGCAATAAGCTTTCAGATTTGTATGCCATCGCTTAGCTAAAGCGGGGGATTATGTAATGCAGTCCGTCCGTTCGTACGTACGTGCGTTTGTAATACTCACCGATAGCTCTGGAACTATAAGAGATACAAATTTGAAACTTGGCACCATACTAGAGTATGATCCGAAGTAGTGCACTGTGGGATTGGAATTTCTGTTAAACGGCCAAGGGGCAAATTATGGGCGAAAACGAATTTTCGCAATATCCAATAAACAACTGTAACAAGAGCGCATGATACGCCCGTCCCCACTTTAAAGAAAACTGATTAAATGATTCTTGAAATTAAAAACTCCATATGAATAAAGCTTTATCTAGCTAGAATGCGATGTATGGGCGGAAATGGTATTTCATGCTTTTTTTAAAGTCCCATAACTCTGTGACGAAAAATCCATCGGCAAAATAAAATGATAAGGAGCTTCCTCTTGTCATACCCAACAATCCTGCAAAGTTTCAAGAAAAATGGTCAAAGCGTACTCTAGTTAGAGTGCGACGTGTGGACGGACGGACGGACACTGGTATACCATAATACGTCCCGTCAAAGACTGGCATATAAAAATTGAAGAAATCTGCAAGGCCATTTTGGCTGGAAAGTTGAAATCCGGAATCGACTCACACAATATGTAGTTATTTACAGAAGGTGTCAGAATTTTTGTATGGCCTCTCAGGGCACGGCCTCTAGGGTCCAAAAAACGAAAAAAATCGATTCAGCTGGAACTCCTCTTACATCTTTAGTCGCAGAAACCTTGTAATGAGGGCATAAGTGACACTATAGAAGTTAACTGTGCCGTATGTTTCGGAATTTTGAAATTTACCCTCAGGGTGGAATAATGAGCGAAATAGTATTTCGAGGTATCCATTAATAAGCGAAATCTTCTGAAGTATTCATGTTTGGAAGCTGAAACCTTGTATGCAAGTTCCATTATATGCATCTCATTTACTAATGATAGCGGACTTTTCGTATGACCCTGGGGCATGCCCTTAACTGGCTGAAAAAAGAATGGTGTTTAAGACTTTCAGGAAATTTAACAAAATAAGAATCAAAGTTTTTTGCAATCTGACTATTGAAAATGATCATCATTACTGTTAGGAATTGAAAAAGATATGGTTTCTAGGTATAATTCCAAAAAATAACATGTCTTTAAGACTTTCAGGAAATTAACCAAAATCAGAATCGAAGTTGTTTTGCAATCTGACTATTGAAAATGATCACTAATAAAATAAGGCAGCAAAACGATATGGTTGCTTGGTAAAATTCAAAAAAGTAATTGGTCTATGAGAGTTTCAGAAAATTTACCAATATAAGAATCATATTTTTGAAGTTTAAGTGCTCATACTAGATGATGACATTAAAAAGCTGCTTAATTATATGATTTTATGTTAGAATTTCAAAACTTATTAGTCTTTGAAATTTTCAGAAAATTTATGAAATTTGGCACCGAAGTCAACATTATAAATTTTCATCTTGGCTTCCTAAAGCAATTCAAGTTATTCCACATGAAAATGTAAGTTACAAAATGAAAATTATACATAACGTCCCAATTAAAATGCCTAGTAAAGTAAGTGAGAACCGAACCATCAATCAAAAGAACGAACAATCCATGGACAATGGCAACATCGGACACACTAAGAAACAAGGACACCACTTAAGTACGGGACAAAAAAGAAAAATGAAGACACACATACAGATGAACAACACGGACCCAATANCCTATGAAATATTGAGGAAAATTTAGATATTTTCATTGAAATTGCGTAAGTTTGATTGTCTAAAGAACCCGAAGTGCATCTCGATTCCCAATTCTGAAAATTGTTTTTCGTTTTTCAATCCATTTTCTTGAATATAAAATGTTAACATAATGTTAACATATTTTTAATGACCAAAGTTTTATTTTCAAATAGACCAAATAAATGGATCTTTGAATATTTCCGATTTTGACTAAGTTTTGTCATTCTTTTGCCCAATATTACTTTTCAGTAAACAAATATCATTTAAAGTAGGTATCAAATGAAAGCTTATTATATTTGCTTTACAACTGGTACAAATAATGGCCATTCTAATGTAATATAAACATCATACATCAATAAAACTTACCCCTACCCCAACAAATTTACTGTAAAATTGTAAAATTTTTGTCTATGTTCGCATAAAAATAACCATAACACGCAAAATGTGTGATGTATATGACAATGTTTCATCAATTATACCACGATTTCGTATTTTAAGAGCCATTTGTTGACTTAAACTCTATATTTTGCCTGAAATTGATGAAATGGGAATTTTCAACATTTCAGATTTGCCCAAATTTCACTGTTAAATCGTTATATATTCCAAATATGAAGGATATATCTGCAGATATGCCAATTTATTGTTCTAAGCGATACATTAGATGTCTGAAAACATTGTTAAGAAAAACAAGAAGTGTTTGATGTGACTCAAAATACCGAAAATCTTACCCCTACCCCAACAGATTTTCACTAAAATTGTCAATTTTTCGTCTATGTTCGCAACAAATTAACTCGAACACGCAAAATGTGTTTTGTATATGACAATGTTAATAAATTATACCATGAATTTCGTATTCTAACAGCCATTTGCTGACTTAAACTCAATATTTTGCCTGAAATTGATGAAAAATGGGAGTTTTCAATATTTCAGGTTTGCCAAAATGTCACTGTTCAATGTTATATATGCCAAATCTGGAGGATATATCTGCAGATGTGCCAATTTATTGTTCCAAGCGATACATTAGATGTCTGAAAACATTGTTAAGAAAAACAAGAATTGTTTGATGTAAATCAAAATACCGAAAATCTTACCCCTACCCCAACAAATTTTCCTTAAAATTGTCAATTTTTTGTCTATGTTCGCAATAAATTAACCCAAACACGCAAAATGTGTGTTGAATATGACAATGTTGCATGAATTTCATCACGATTTGGTAATTTAACAGCCTTTTGTTGACTTTATCTTAACATTGTGCCCGAAATTGATGAAAAATGGGATTTTTCAA
>MJUU01006202.1:17516-32655 GCA_002080025.1 Modiolus philippinarum
CTTTCGAAAATTCCGACGCCCTCTGTGAAGCTGCTACATACCATACCAGTCGATTCCTGGGTTTCAACTTCCTAGCCCAAATAGCCTTGGAGATTTCTTTAATTATTGGATATCGCAAAAATTCGTAATTTGTCTCTATGGCGTTTGATAGAAACTGCGAACCCTGGCGCGCTAGTGCAGATCATACTCAAGTATGGTGTCAAGTTTCAAATTTGTTTATTTTATAGATCCAGAGCTATCGGGTAGCACTACACACATACGTTCGTACGTACGTATTTTGGACGGACTGCATTACATAACCCCCCCCCCCCCCCCNAGGTGGGATAACAATCAGTACTTATCATACGAGTTTAACTTTATTTATAATTTTGATTTTGTGGTTTATATTTTCATGAGGAGTTATCAGAATTGCTCATTGAATCCGTATTAAACTTTAAGAATATAGACTCCGGTGCCAAATTTTGGTACATTTCCTGGAAATGTCAAAGACTAATAATTTTTTAAATTCCTACATGAAATTTTATACTTAAGCAACTTTTGAATGTTACAGGTAGTAAGAACACTAGCATTTCAGAAAATATTATTCTAATTTTTGGTAAATTTCCTGAAACTCTCGAAGACCAATTACTTTTAAAAATTAGCAACCATATCTTTCTTGATGAACAATAGTTTTAATGATCATTTTCAATGGCCAGATTGCAACCCCCCCCCAAAGAAAAAAAAAACAAAAAAACAAAAACAAAAACAAAAACAAAAACAAAACAAAAAAAACTTTGATTCTAATTTTGGTAAGCTTTCTGAAACTCTCAAAGACCCATTATTTTTTTAGGATTCTACCGAGCAACCATATCTTTTTCCATTCTTTAAAGTAATAATAATGATCTTCAACTGTCATGTTAAAAGAATCTTTGATTCTAATTTTGGTAATTTTCCTGCAACTATCAAAGACAAATTACTTTTTGGAATTTTACCTAGCAACCATATCTTTTTCAATTCTTTACATTTAAAATGATGATTTTCAGCAGCAAGGTTGCAAAAATCTTTGATTCTAATTTTGGTAAATATCCTGAAATCCTCGGAAACCTGTTCCTTTTGAAATTCTACCAAGCAACCATATCGTTTTGGTGTTTTACAGTAACAATAATTGTTTCAAGAGAAAGAAATTTAGTTTCAAAAACGCTTCTTTTTTACGAGGGGAGGGGTCCAAAAAGGGGAAGCGGGGGGATTGCAATCTTTGATAGGCCGTGTTTCATTTAAATTGGTCTTGGTGCAAACAAGGGACCAAAAGATGTCAGTTTTGATACATGTGGAATGAGACCCGAATAAATACATTTTGGACTTATAGATTTTGTATTTGTTTTACAGAATTGTTGTATATAATTTAATATTTATTTTGATGCAAAGAAGAGACCCCAAGATGTGGATTTAAACACATTTGGCATGCAACGCAAACTCCTCTTAAATTTTTGAATTAAGTGATCTTATAATTGTAGAATTGTAGATACGAAATAAGCTTTCGGAATTTTGAATTCTATTGCACCTTTGGCAAATTTCCTGAAAATGTCATATATTTTGAAATTTTAGCATATGATCTCATAAATTGGAAATTGCTTGGGAAAAAATCTGAATACATAGACTTTTTTAATGCAATTCAAACTTTGGAAAATATCCTGTCTCAAAGACTGCTTATTGTTTGGAAGTCTATGTCTAAGAATTTGTTTCAATTAGAAAAAAACATTTTCACTGATTTGATTTCCAAAATGTTTGATTCTAATTTTGGTAAATTTCCTGAAGTTTGAAAGATTTATTTTTTTGTAATTTTTTTTGTTTATGTTTATGTTTTTGTTTTGTTTTGTTTTTTGTTTTGTTTTGTTTTTGTTTTTTTTGTTTTTTGTTTTTGTTTGTTTTTTCTTTTTTTATGTAATGGCCATACTTTAAGAATTTGTTTTCATTCGAAACAATGATTTTATTTAATGGATTTGAATAATATTTGATTCAAAATTTGGCAAGCTTCCTGAAAGTCTAAAAACCATTTATTCTATTAAATGTCCTCCAAGCAACGATACTTTTATTCTTTTTTGTTTTATTATGACAGACATTTTTAGTATTTCGATTTCAGAAACAATTTATTCCAGTTTTGGTTGACTTCTTGAAAGTCTAAAAGACCAATTAATTATTTTTTTAAATTCTACATTAAAACCATGGTTTAAGAANTTTTGGGTTTTTTTTTGTTTTTTTTTTTTGTTTTTGTTTTTTGTTTTTGTTTTTTCTTATTTTATGTAATAGTCATACTTTAAGAATTTGTTTTCATTCGAAACAATGATTTTATTTAATGGATTTGAATAATATTTGATTCAAAATTTGGCAAGTTTCCTGAAAGTCTAAAAACCATTTATTCTATTAAATATCCTCCAAGCAACGATACTTTTATTCTTTTTTTATTATGACAGATATTTTTAGTATTTCGATTTCAGAAACAATTTATTCCAGTTTTGGTTGACTTCTTGAAAGTCTAAAAGACCAATTAATTATTTTTTTAAATTCTACATTAAAACCATGGTTTAAGAACTTGTTTCAATTGAATTTCCAGAATGTTGGATTCCTAATTTGGTAAATTTCCTTAAAGTCTCAAAGACTTGTTAAGCATAATTTTTTCAGTCATTGTGACATAGCAATATTTTGGAAAATTCAAGGTGGGGATGGTAATCTTTTCCTTGTGGTGCCACTTTTATTCTTTTTACACTAACGGATCGGTTTTCACTTACTTGTCATGATAAAAAGCTGATTTTGTTATGCTGTACACGTATTTCAAAGTGAAACTCTATCAGCAGTATTTGGCTATTACACAATCACACAATCACACAATATTGAAAACCTCAATTACTCTATTAGCAAGGGCATTCACTGAATGCAATACACGGAATGAATCCTACGTATTTTAAGGGGTTCGAATTTGAATAAAATCAGTGAATTTTTGTTTATTCACGGATGGAGCAGATCATGTTCACCCTTCCGGAGCACCTGATGATACCTCAGTTTTAGAGGGGTTCACACTGCTAGTGCATTAGTTGTGTGGCGTTTTTGTTCATCTTTGTTTATTTGTTTTGTTTTTGTCATACTGTCTCAATTCGTATTGGATGTGAATTGCCGTGATTTTGGATTTATGATTTTAGAATCCCCCCTTTCCTCGTTCATGCTTCGGTATTCGTTTGCCGATGTATTACTCATTTACGTATTTCATTTTATTTGAAAAATGTCCTCTTTGAATTTTTAGTTTGACGAATATGACAAAAAGGGCAACAGACCCATATTTATACATTTATTTAGAACCAGTACATGTTCTGATACATACCAAATATGGCCTTTTTGGAAATGTACTCTAAAAGATAGTCTCTTTATATTGAGATTCTATACTAATATGTGCATCACTTGTGATAGCCCTCACCTGGTTGAAAAATGACCCAATTAAATTAGCAAAAGGTAAGTCAGACAATGTCCGATATATTTGATTACAGTGGTCAATGACCAGTATACAGGTATATTGACTACAATATAAATAACTGGCCATTATTAATAGCTTATACGAACTTCCTGTTAAGTATAAAATAAATAAAACTAACTTTCACACGAACTTATGCCTTCAAAAGAAATATGATATAGGTGCAGAAATTGCTGAGTCGGGTTTTTAACAGTACAAAAAGTCACTGACTTTCGTATTGCAGCGGTTAAAGTACATTATAATATACATTTCCTTAAAAGGCCTTTGGTATATTGAAATTCAAATGAGATAGCGTTGAAATCGTACTAAATAGCAGAAAATGAAAAAAATTAACCGAATTGATACCTTGCATAAAAAATCTCTGCATGAAACCTTAAAAACCCAATGAATAGTTCCCTTTAATTGCTGCACATATACTAATCAACAAAAGAAACGTCAACCTACTATGTTCCTAAGTATATTTTCTAATAGGGGTGACAGAAATAAAATTATTTTTGTACACTTACAATTTTTATTTGTTCCTTGCATAATTGTAATGGCAAACATTAGTCGCTTCTAATGTGAACCACTTTACGAAACAAAAGTAAAAAAAAAAAATACGGATTTCAACAGATCAATGGCGGTCGGAAATAAATTGATAAAATCAATATAGTATAAGTAACCTACCCAAAAACACACATTCCATGGTAAAATAAGGTCACTGTTGAATTCTGGGGTTTTGACGTTTTTCCGTTTGACGTCATGACTTCGTTTTCCATTTTGTTTTAAATTCGATTTCGCATTAGCATTTCGGATAATTCAGTGATGAATTTTATACCATTTAAGTCTCTTTTCACTTAATCTAAGGTCATACAGCTCAAGAGTGTTGTTTATCGACCATGATTTTCAGGGATGTTACATTGACCATTAAATTCTTGTAAAAATTGTAACCACATTTGAACATCTGCTTTAACCTCCTTGTTAATACGTACCATATAATACGTTTTTTGTCATTTACAGCTGCTATCAAATCATAGAAACGACGTATAAAGCCCCTTGAAGATGGGATTGCTCTTGAGCAAAATGACATTAAGCCAATTTCAGACTCCAAGTCTCTAAGATTTATTTTTCCCTAAGCAACAAAGGTTGTAACAAATTGCACATTTTTTTGAAGTTTTTCGTCTGATATTCTGCCCATAATAAGTACTGTATCACTAATAAATCCCAAAAATGTTATGATATTGGGCGGTCCAACTGTCTTATTTTCAGCGGTAGGAACACCGAGATCATGACAAACTCTCTTGAAAGTGTTCATTAACATTAAAAAATCACCCGATTAATTTTTTTCTCACAAATATAAAATCGTCTAAATAATTATCAAGTAATTGCAAATTCGAACGAGTTTCAACCACCCACTGCAAAAAGTCAGCCGGATTTATAGACAAAAGCCTAAATGCAGATTTAATATCAATTTTTGCCAGTTCTGCCGATCTACCACAATCTTACATCATCTCCAAGGTGGCACCGAGAGAGAAATAATTGACTTTACATAATTCTGGAATTATAAAGAAATTTATACCGTTATTTATAGGGTGTGAAAGATTGGTGATAAGGCGATAATTTCCATCTGATTTTGAGACAAGTCCTATAGGTTATATATCTGTAATGTTGAGATGGATATATTTAAAAAGTGGCTTAACATGCGCCCAAGGCTTACTTCGCTATGGAGCTCGGCTAAAATATCGCCTTTATGTTGTTCGGCAGATTACAAGTTTTTTGGAAAGTGTGTGCATTCGTGATCCCACATAAATGAGTTCAAAACCATTTGTGAATCCATCATATACATGATATAATTGAGTGGCTGGTCCTGGTCGGATTACTCACCAAAACTTTTTGCAAATTATTGTTGTTTACAGGCGTATAACCCTTGTTCCAAGGTACAATCTAAGATCTTTGCCTCGAAAGTGTTCCAGGTTGCCTAAAGGAAACATTTTGAGTCAATTAAGGATTCCTTGGCAACCTGAAGTTTCCAGACCCTATATATTCAGGTCTTGTCATCGAACCCAAATTTTGAAATTTTGGACATCGAATTTCCCCAACGTATACAAGAATTACTACAAAACAGCGCTATCTGAAACAGGTTGCTTCATAATTGAAATTGTGGCATTTTAAAATACGATTATTTCTATCTGAAAAAGATGTATTCTTACCTGTACTGGGAACAGATTTCGTGCTGTTCATGTATATTAACCATATTTTGTAATCAAAAGTCGACAAAGAATTTGACGTGTGGGATCTTGTGCTTGTCGCAAGCGAAATTGCTGATCATACATTTTCCAACTTAGATATGTACATCATTATGCCCTTAATCTGACCATACTCATATATATATATAAAATTCTGAACTTTTTCGGGATGTGCTAAATAATATATACTTATGTATATTATAAAAGAACAAATAAACAAACGACTTAAAATTCCTGTCGAACTGCGATAAAAGGTAAAACAAAAAATATAATCACATATCAAAACATAAAAGATTAAAAAACAAGCAGACAGAGGTAGGGATTGGCCAAGATTATCGACATTAATGTCTTCAAGGGGCCGTGAAAAGAAAACAAAAATGGCTGAGAAATGAAATATTACGTCACAAAAATAAATTGATGTTTATAGTTTAGAGTAATTGTTTATAGGTAAAATAAATTTGACGTTCATTGTTAAGACAGTGGAGCCCAATAGTTGAAGAAATCCCCCCCCCCAAAAAAAAATAGGTAGTGGAGGAAATTAAGCCCTCAACACGAAACAGAAATTAATTAAAAGAAAATAACTATCGAAAAGGTATTGAAATAACAAATAAAATGTAAAAAAATAAAATTGAAGATACCAGTCCAAGGATAGTACATTAAACACTAGTTTTTATATTTATACCTTTGGGGTTTTGGGTACCCAGAGTGAATATAATCTGTTGATCTAACTGTTGTCGCTGTTGTCGTGAACTGTCAACCTGAGTAAAGACTGTCGCGCTCATGTCTTCCATGGAATGTTGGCGAAACCTGAAATGGTTACCGACGGGTGTGTCTTTGTGAGCTGTTACGGATCGAAGATGCTCAGCAAAGCGATCACCCAGTCTGCGGCAAGTCTCACCAACATATATTTTGTGACACCGTCTACATACTATGGCATATATCACATTCTTGGTTATACAAGTATAACCAGAACTGATTTTGTAAGAACCATCAGGACCGTTTCCATAGTAAAGGGAAAAGTTCGACAGATCTTGCAACCAGAACGTCGTGTTCCCCTATATGACTTGTTGTTACTGGTCTGGTCGGTCCTGATTTTGCTGGACACTAGGTGATCTCTTAAACTTTTTCCTTTGCGATAGGCTGTAATTGGCAACGATGGAAATATTTCAGCCATCAGTGGATCATCTTGTATATTTTTTTTGAAATTCTGTACTAATATCTTCTGTATAGCGACATTGTGAGGATGGTAAGTTAGAACTAAAGGTATTCTTTCGCTGTTTTCTTTTTTCTTTTTTTGTCATTGCCTTTCTGAGAGTAATTGTAGTAACAGAGTCAACAGCCCTGGAAATCACTTCCATAGGATATCCTCTCCTAATGAAGAATTCAGACATCAGGGCACACTGTGATTCGAAGTCCTTGTCATCACTGCAAATACGTCTAAGCCGCATGAATTGAGATTCTTCCAAAAAACCGACAAAAATGCAAGCCAAGCTGGGGCCCATTTTGTTTCCCATCGCAACTCCACCAATTTGAGAATAAAAAGCATCATTAAATTGAAACGTATTGAGAGTAAGGACTAATTCTGTGAGTCTGAGAATAATGTCTGTGGACGCATACGGATTGGGTTTTCTATTGAGAAAATGCTTGACCGCTAGTAGTGCGTCATTGTTAGGAATGCTGGTGTAAAGAGCGGTTATATCCATAGTGAATATCAGTCTATTGTTGCCCTGAAAACTGAAATCCTCAAACAAAGATAGTGCATGGTTCGTATCTTTAATGTACGAAGGCAGATTTTCCACTATGGGCATGAAGATTTCATGCAAAAAGCTAGATATTTTCGCAGTCGGACAAGAACAGGCGGAGACAATGGGCCACCCGGGGTTAGACACCTTATGGATATATATATATTATAAAAGAACTTGTCCATGTTTCATTTGAGAAAATTTTCTGTAGTTTTGATCTGATTGTAATTTGAGCTCTCCTTGTATGATGATTGTTAGTAAGCATGCCAAATCGACATATTCCCTATTTTTATTTTTTTCTTATATATTTTGGGGCACATTTATTGTTATATCATTTTGGTGTGGTGTGTGAATTTGGTCAAAGCTGGGTGTTATTTGTACAGGAATAATATTGCTATTACCTGTGCTATCCTGGGCCTGAGGTAGTCATGTCTGATGAATTCTGAAGTGGCTGGACAATACTATGGCCTGACATTGGAAACAGAACTATGGGTGGCTGTTGTGGTGAATTCACAAGACTGTTACCTGATACTGCAACGGACGCAAACAAACCAGATGCACTAGATGACGGACTTGTCACAGAAACATGATGACTATAGTATGACGAAGCCCNGCACTCCTTTCAGGCTCCACATAGTTAAAACTGACGATATCACAGCAGGCGTGACGGTGCGTCTAGCTGTAGCAGCTAAAGAGCGAGATTGATCTATACGAGGGAGCGTTCCTCTTTCTGAATGCCTCCTCAACATTTTGTACCTGAAACTGAGAATAAAAATTATTAAAATCTGAATACATTTATTGAAAAACTGGTACGGGCGGATACAAGTTTATGTCGAAGATTTAGATTATGCTAGTCATTTTTTGGCTCCGGTGCCTTTTAAGTTTAGTTAATGAGGCAAATCATCAGTGATCCGTGATATATACTAGTTATCTTTGTTTTATAACCTGTGACCGAGGGCAACGACGAAAGCTTTCCAATGCCCATGCTTTCACATTGGACCTGCAATTTTAAGTGCACATACAAACAGACACAGGCGCATACATATGAATATGTACACAGTGGAACGCCTTATTCATTAAATGTCTCCTGAAAACGAAATGACCCAAGATCGGGATGAAAAAAAAATCAGTTGCATAAAAAAATTCTGTTACAATTTTATTATTACTTTACCGACCCTCGTTGATTAGTAAATAGCACATTTCAGTATTGATTTTCGTGGATTTTTCCTTTAAATCTAAACGCTGTTGGTCTAGAATCGTTTAATTTGAAAAGGGAAGAAGTAATTCGTTACAAAAAGGTTGTTGTATAAAACAAAGTAAACGATCCTATAAAACCAGGCGCGACGAACGAATTTAAGTTAATACTTAAATTATGATAATCTCATATTTTGGCAAATTCTTGGAAAATAATCTGAATAGCTAGCATTCTTTATTGTGATTCAAATCTTGGAAAATATCCTGAAAGTCTCAAAGACCACTTATTTTTTGGAATTCTACATTGAAACCTTAGCTTAAGAATTTATTACAATTAGAAAAAAAAAAACATTTTCACTAACTGAATTTCCAAAATAACAAAAAACAAATGGCCTTTTTTAAAATTATATCTAAAAGCCATACTTTAATGACTTGTTTTGATTTGAGCAAATGCTTTCATTTAATATTTTAATCAAAATGTGGTAAGTTTCCTCAAAAATGAAAAACGGGGGATAAGTCTCAAAGACCACTTCTTTTATTGAAATTCTTCCAAGCAACGATACTTTTGGAATTTGTCTTGATTAGGACAGACATTTTCAGAATTTAGATTTCAAAAATAATTTATTCCACTTTTGGTTTACTAATTGAAAGTCTAAAAGACTGATTATCATTTTTTGAATCTCTACATTAAACCATGGTTTAAAAATTTGCTTGAATGAGAACAAACGTTTTCACCAACTGACTTTCCAGAATATTAGATTACTTGTTCGTTATTTTTAGCCTGACGGTTCGGTTCTCCGTTAGTTGACATAATTAAGTTTTGTTATGCTTTACACGTGTTTCAAAGAGTTAACTCTTATCAGCAGCATTGACTCAAACAATATGGAAAACCTTAATCCAAATATAGTCATGATGCATTACTTTTTACCAAAATCCAGTTGCAAGGACATTTACTGAGTGCAATATACGGAATGAATCCTCAGTATTTTAAGGTGTTAAAATTTAAATAAAACCAACGAATTTTTATAAAACCCCAAGTAAAAAAAAAATATAAATTTACCTTTTTTTAACTTATCTTTAAAAAATCTCATCTTTGAATTTTCAGTTTGAAGAATAGGATAAAAGGAGGACAAAGACCAATGTTCATTTGTTTTATATTTATTTGGAACCAGTGCATGTTTTGCTACATATCAAATATGGTCTTTTTGGCAATATACTTTAAAAGACAGACTCTCTATATTGAAATTCTATACCAATTTGTGTATCACTTATGATAACCTTCACCTGGTTGGAAAATGAACAAATAAAACTTTTAACAAATGGTAAGTAAGACAATGTCCGATACATCTGATAACAGGGGTCAACGACCAGTATCCAGGTATATTGACGTACAATTAACATAAATAACTGGCCATTATTAATAGCTTATTTTTCGGGACCTAGATATTCAAAAACTCGTACCACTTTATTTTGCCAATCAGGACATGCCTGTTATTTCTTTTACTTATAAAACCTACTAGAAGTATTTTTTTCAATTACTTTTCTTTTACCTGAGATGCTAATTGTAGAAACACTACCCTAGGAGCTGTGACTGTTCAACTTCGCCTTATCGCTATGACCCTGGTTGGCATATATTAACGGGGGACTTGAGCATAATTGCAGATAAAGAAGTTCGACGATTCTTTAAAGAAAGGGCCTAAATCTCGTCCTACTTCTAAAATTAATTGGCAAGATGAAGGACTCGCTAGCCAATTATTGTATAGATAAAATGGTGCAACAAGAAAGTGCAGAGAAACTTGCTCTTAATATGTTTAAAGATAAAACATTAGTAAGATCACCAACCGAATTAATTTTTATAACGATAATTATAATGTGTGACGTCCTAAGCTGACTGTGAACGGAATTAAGTGAACACTGAGAGAACTTTACTAATTTCCCTTTTCTTGACAGCTACGTTCCTAGAGCTTCATCCTACGGGATTTACATATTTCACCTAGTACAATTCGCACGCGTTTATTCTACCCTTGACGATTTTAATGAACGTAACTTCACATCCACATCCAAGTTTTTACAACAAGGGTACCGATTTCATTAATTAGTTAATACTTTTAAGAAGTTTTACAGAAGATATAAACATTTGATATCTTAATATGACGCGACTCGCAAACAGCTTATTACTAAAGGTATTTCTCATCCTTGATTTTAAGGTAATGCTCCACTCTTAACGTAATAGTGGATAACGACAGGATGCTCTATGTCAATCCATTAAACTGGCTTTGGATTCCAGTGACCTAAAGATTTTACACATATACTGGCCTCTCACTGATACTGCCGATGTCTACTGAAATACATGACGACTCATTACCAAACCCTTCGGGAGGTTTCGAGTTTGATTTTTCATTCGTAGTGCGACAGTGTTTTACCAGCAGACAAGCGTCCTTGAGCCAGCTAGCAGTTAAGCGGTGAGCACTCTTTGACCCATCTTTCTAAATTACGTTTTGTCATATTCTTTTCTTTTTCAAGATAGTGATCGTAGAGTTAGTAGTCTACCTGTATTGGTTTTATTCGTATGTTTATTATATTATGGGGAACGGGATATAGAAGGAGAGGTTTGGGTACCCATAAACCGAGTTCCTATCGTTATTTACTTTTTCTCTAGTCTGTAAAGTGTTTTTTTCTTGTGCTGTTTCATTGTTGATTTTGGCATGTGATTGTAATTTTCGGCCATTGTAGGTGTTTACTGTTATCTTGACCTTATAATTATACGAACTTCCTGTTAAGCATAGAAATTAACTTTCACTAAACTAATGCCTTCAAATGAAATATGATATAGGTGCAGAAATTGCTGACTCGGGTATTTTAACAGTACAAAAAGTCACTGACTTTCGTATCAAAGCGATTGAGTACATTATGATATGCATTTCCTTAAAAGGCCTGTGGTATATTGAAATGAAAATGCGATAGCGTCAAAATTGTATAAAATGGCAGAAAATTAAAAAAAAACAAAAATGAGATGTTGCCTCAAAATCCTCTACAAGAAACCTTTATACTAATCAACAAAAGAATCCTTAAAATATTTTTCATATAGTGGTGATAGAAATAAAATTAGTGTTGTATACTTCGGAGAAGCCTAGTTTTTATTTGTTCCTTGTATAATAGACCATTTGCCAGTTCTGCAATCAACAGAATGAATTTAGCAAAACCCAAAAGTGAGGTAACTTTTTGAAAAATCTCAAGCGGACAGAATGGTTCCCTGCTTGTGAAAACCAACCAAAAATAAATCATGTTTAATCTTTAGCCGACGTTTTGTTAGCAACATAATTCAAAACCCAATCCCAAATAGCGCTCACCATGCTGTCAAGTGCTACTTGTTTTAAGTAATAACTAGAGAATGTGTCTGTAAGACATGGATGCCCCGCCAAAAGATTTATCGCAAAGGATAACCTCATACTAAAATGTACGTCAAAACCACTTAATTGTCATTAATTTGGGCAGTACTCATCAAGGCAATTAATTTGATGAAACATCATTGTCCTATAATGTGTAGTTGTTGAGAAATGGACTTAAAGGCAAACTTTAACCAAATTCACCGAGCATGAAATGTAGGTCAAAGCCAACTTTTTGTTAATGATTTCGGTAGTACTCGTCAAGGCATTTACTTTGTTGAAATATCATTGTCCTATACTGTGAAGTTGTTGACAAATTGACTTAAACACAAAACTAAACCAAAGTCACTGAAGCGTAAAATGAAGGTCAAAGCAATCTTATTGTCAATGATTTGGGTAGTACTCATCAAGGCAATTACTTGATGAAATATCATTATCCTATAATGTGTAGTTGTTGAGAAATGGACTTAAAGATAAAATTGAACCAGAGTCACTCAAGCATGAAATATAGGTCAAAGAGTCAAGCTACTTAGTGAACCATGTAGTACTATCAAAGATCTATCTACTGACCTATTATCATTGTTCTACCTCTTACAATTTCTGAAAAATGGACTTAAACGCAAAACTTAACCGGACGTACGGACGGACGGGCGGAAGGACGGACAAGGGTAACACTATATGCCCCTTCCACATTCGTGGGCGGGGCATAAAAATAAACAATTGTACTAATTTGAACTGCATTCTCAGTGACTAAGAAAGTATTATGATTTCGAAAATATGCTAACTTACTGCAGAATATCATGAATATTGTGTAGGGAATTACTTTATCCAGTCTGACTAAGCAAGAAGACCGTACTTAAAAACAAATGTGCACGTTTTATGTTTGTTTGTCCGGTGTAGGAGTAACTTCCTTTAAAAATTGCCCAAAAACTACAAAATTGGACAAGAACTTAAGTAACTGGCAAATCATCTATTGTAATGACAAACATTAGTCGCTGCTAATGTGAACCATTTTACGAAACAGTGGTCAAAAACATTTGTGGATATCAATAGATCAATGGCGGTCGAAAATAAATTTAACTTTATATGCTGATAAAATCAACACAGTATTAGTGTATACACACTGAAAAAAACACTTTCCACGGCACATAAGGTCACGATTGAAATTTTTAGTCTTTACGTTTTTCCGTTTGACGTCATGACTTAAACTGTTTTCCACTTAAAAAAGCATTTGACGCATTTCGGATAATTCAGTAATGAATTTAATTTTCACTTAATCTAAGGTTACACGTGAACAAATACTCCAAGCTGTCAAAACTGCCGGGTCATTTTCAGCCTTGTTTTCGAACATTCGTCGAGGTATCGATTATTTCAAAATTGTAATTTGTTTGTATTCATTCGATGTCCCAATGGTGTTCGTGGTTGACATATAGTATCTATCCCAAGGGAAAAGGCGAGATAGGCTGATCTCAAACCCGATTGCTAAGATATCATGTCCATCCCGAGGCTTGCCGAGGGATGGACAAAAGATATCTTAGCCTGAGGGTTTGAGATCAGCCTATCTTGCCTTTTCAAGAGGGTTTGATACTTTTTCTCGCCTTAACGCTCTGAAATTACTCGCAAAACCATGACCAGGTTTGACTTTCACAAAGAAATATCAAAAACGTTCCCGGGAAAAATTTGACGTCACAATTGGTATACGATACTAACATCGTTTTCAACAATTGGCGCGCAATTTGAAATCTATGTTTAAATATAAATCGCATATCTCGATGTTCATGATAAATTGCTAGTCCAAAGGTACATTTTCATTCTTTATATAAACAGTAAGATTTATTAAATCAGACAACAAATAATATTGGATAAGTCGCATGAAAATTCGAAGTGATGGCAGACATCTTGGAATTTTTGCACGTGCTTACGATTGAAGTGAGACAGCCCCCTGCAAAGGGGTAAGATAGAAATTTCTCGCCTATGGGATCGAGATATCTCGTGATTTTGGGGGTGTGAGATATTTCTATCTTACCCCTTTGCGGGGGGCTGTCTCACTTCAATCGTAAGCACGTGCAAAAATTCCAAGATGTCTGCCATCGCTTCGAATTTTCATGTGACTTATCAAGAATTATTTGTTGTCTGATTTAATAAATTTTACTGTTTATATAAAGAACGAAAATGTACCTTTGAACTAGCAATTTATCATGAATATTGAGATATGCAATTTATATTCAAACAGAGATTCAAAATTGCGCGCCAATTGTTGAAAACAAAAATAGTATCCAGCTTCAGTAAACGTATACCAATTGTGACGTCATATTTTTCCCGGGAACGTTTTGATATTTCTTTGTGAAAGTCAAACCCGGTCATGGTTTTGCGAGTAATTTCTGAGCGTTAAGGCGAGAAAAAGTATCAAACCCTCTTGAAAAGGCAAGATAGGCTGATCTCAAACCCTCAGGCTAAGATATCTTTTGTCCATCCCTCGGCAAGCCTCGGGATGGACATGATATCTTAGCCTTTGGGTTTGAGATCAGCCTATCTCGCCTTTTCCCTTGGGATAGATACTTTCGACTTTCTGCAAATTCTCATTTATGTCTCAATTCTATCAACCGGAAGTCCGCTTATTTTTGACTGGATGTGTTCGTTTCAAGCGAAATTAAAATCGAAACTCAAGATGATAATAAATTAAGGAGAACAAAAATAATGCTTTTTATTTTATATTCCACAAAAAGGTGAGTTGATCTTTTTTTGTTGAGTAGTATGATGAGGTTTGCACTCATTATATCTGTATCAGATGAACACACGTAAATTTATGTTATGTTGTATTGTAAATTGCAGTTTAAAAACTGATACTTTCAACATTTTTTATCACCGTTTGTTGCCATTTTCAAATGTACAACAATAGTCATTCCGTTTATATACCGTTCTCAATAATGATAATAATTCACAAATACCCGAGTTGCATAAAAACAGTAAATAATTCATATTTTTCCCTGTCATGTCTAGTTACTTTTTTGCCTAAAGATTTTATGCAACATTTTTGATGCATTATATATTGAGGGGTTTATATTGGTTCATAATACCTCTCGCTTTAACGGT
>MJUU01006202.1:33952-48078 GCA_002080025.1 Modiolus philippinarum
AAATGACCATTTGCAGAATCTAAATTTACAGTAACCTCGGCGTTTTGTTATTCGCATTAATATCGTGTTTTTTTAAATGGTGATAAAAACGAATCTACTGAAACGATCACTGTGTTACATTCATTAATGCGAAACTAGGCCCACGAGAATATAGGAAGAGTACTCTGTGGTATACGTTAGTGAAGACAAAAGCATAAGTCTGCAGCACCATAGTTTTGTAAGTAAATAAATAACAAAATACCGAAGTTACTGGAAATTTCTTTTTCTGTATGTACGCATTTCGACAACATATGTCTTTTAAGTGCAGATAAAACCAAAACATTTGTAAATCCATAAACCGACAGCTGTAAAAGCTGATAGAGAACGAATTACCAATAGGATCTAAAATGGGAAGCCAAAATAATCTGTGAACGGGAAATACTTCTTAGGTTTTAATCAATTTTTTTTCTTAAATTTAGATATTGTAATAAAATTATCAATCACAAAATACCGCTTGTCATTTACCAATTATAGAGAAAATATAGAGATATGAATATGACATTATCTGGACTTTGTGTACAGAAAAATAATTTTACTTTAATAAATTAAGGAGAGATAACATAATCAAAGGTAAAGTCAGCGTATACTGATATAGCCATTGCAGTATGATGGATGTTGAAAAGCTCATACTTGCCCATTCGGAGTATCTGATGATACCTTTAGTTATTGTTGGGTGCAAATTGCTAGTGATCTCGTTTTGTTACGTTACTCTTCATTGCAATATATAAATTTGTGTAAATTTTGTTGAAAACTAAGGACCATGTCCCTCATGCAAATATCTGTCCTTAGCTGATTCTGGCTTTCCATTTAGATTATATTTGATTATTTGCTCTCTATCATTATTGAACATCTTTGGTCTTCCAAATGTTTAGATGTTATCTGCACTAAAGAGATAAATTGTCGAAATGGCAATAATTATGCAAAAACTAAATTTACAGTAACTTGGATTTTTATTCGTTTTGCCTTGGTGATGTTCTCTCCATTTGAAACGGTATTCGAATTCAACATCTTTTGTTTCTATTTTCATTTTTCCTTGTATTGCCATTTATTTTCGACCTCAAAGGTGTGAAAGCATCTACTTGTTTTGTTTATGCAAATATCCGAGCGCTTCATTCGTCAATTCTGTGTATAATTTATTGTATGGGTTTACATTGGTTTGACGTTTGTTTTATTGACAATGCATAAACAATGATTCAGACACTTGTTATAGATGTATGAGTTACAAAATCATCTGCTGACAGCAGACCATAAGACAATTTAGCAATGGTTATTTACTGTTTCGAAAATACAGAAGAAAGTTCTTACTGATAACTGCTTTATTCAATTTTAAGAAATATTTTAGAAGCAGAAATATTAGTAAGGATTAAATTTCGTTTATTTTGTGGGTAAAAGTTATCAAATATTCGTGGGGCATTAAATTTCGTTTATTTCGCGGGTGAGAGTTATCAACGAAATTAAATCCCAACGGATTTAAATTCAAGCTATAGTAACTACTATACATTATATGAATTCAACGAAAATTTGTCCACACGAAAGAGTTCTTCTGGTACAATCCACACAAAAATAAATGATTTTACAGTATATGATTTACAACACACCCTTACAAAGCTGAAAAACTTACAGCTGTAGATCTACATCCAGCCGAAAACACTGATGTCAAATCAGGAAGTAAAGTTTTATCCAGATAACATTCCTATCAAAAATTCAAAAAAGGTTTTGTTTAGTAAATGAAATAACTTTTGTATATCAAATCAACACAATGATCTGATAAAATAGATTTCCAAGGCAAAGGCATGGACAATAAATAGTGTGTGACCCAGCGCTTTCTCTCCCATTGAAATTAAGGTCACCAGAGAGCTTTTCGAGGGTGACCTTAATTTCAACAGGGGGAAAACGATGGTTCACACACTATCTAGTGTGTAAACTCTTATATTATATCAAATATTCATGTTTACCGGTTGACCTTGTTATGCAGGGTTGACCCAGAGACAGATCAAATATCAAGTGACACAATTTGATCAAAACAGATAAAGATATATAAATTAGCATAAAATATTCAGTAATATACAATTTTTTCTCGGCATATGAACCCTAAAATTATGCAACAATAATATGTGCTACAATTTCGATATCCATAAGTATGGCACACAATAGTCACAAAAAGGCGATAAAACTAGGGTTTTATTGCGAAATACTACGTTTACCGCACAGAAACTAGGGGTTTCCTATCGGTATACATAGAATTTCGCTAAATAATTTGTACTTCGCACGAAAACTGCAGTTTTCGATCGAAATTGGATTTTTGTACGAAAACCCTAGTTTCCGATCGGTATCGGCAATTCGAGTTTAAACCGAAAACGCTATTCATAGTTTAAGCCAATGGAAAACGAGAAACGGAAATCGTCGTTTAATATTTAACGTTCATCCAATCAGTATTCAGAGTTTAATTTAACCAATCAAAATCATTTATTCTGTTTATAGCTTATAATGTCCTCTTGCTTTATTCAACTTTCGTTATTTTTATTTATTATATGTATTTTATATTATAAGTTAATAATCAAATAGAGTTGTGCTAATGACACTTTTTCACCAGATTCAGGTATCATAGGAGGATTCAATCTCCACTGTCTAGGTGCTAGAAAACAGTTGTGAATATTGCCGTTTTAGGCGAAGTTTAAAAAAAATTAAATGAACAATTCTCTGGAGAAAAGATTTTTATTTTTACATAATTTGCCGTATACTCTGCTTAAGTTATAGTTCGGAAATATACTCTGATCAAAGTAAATATATAAGGAAGGCATAAACTCACTTTTCCAAAATGACCAATAAAGCAAACTATGATCACTTTTTGATCATAATGTTATCTTAAAATATCCTTTCGAAGCAGTTTTATATGTTGCAATACGCAAATTTCATACATTTTAACTTAAATAAGGTTTCAAAAGTAAGATTTGTATATAAACCGATCGGCAACACCTAGTTTTTGCGCGTTATACCTGGTATTTCGCTAGGGTTTTCGTTCAAAATAGGTATACCGCATTTTGGTGACTATCGCGTGCATACATAGATATCCATCTATAAAGAATTTTTCCAAGGTTGTTTGTTTAAATAACTTTATTGGATCGAATAAGTATCAACGAAGTTTCCTTCGATTATTGACGAAACTATACACCCAAGAGGGAAGCTATCGATATGACAACAAACCGGATTTTCTTTCACACAAACAGTACATATCTTACGTGGCGGTCAATCCTGAATATCTAACATGTATACTTTTTAAAATCTGTAATGTTTAACCATTATTTTTTAAATACTACTGAAAATCTCTTGAGGCGACATTCGATAATACTAAAGTATAATAGATCAACATATTTAGTCTAAAAAGTTAAACCCTTTGTATTTCCTTCAGAGAAAAACAAAAATTTGCACAAGCCATCCACATCTGGTATTATGCAAAATGACTCCTAAAATAAAAATTGATATCATGAAAACTGAATGAGGAATAAGGCAGGTTTGGCATAATTTATCAAAAATATAAAGCAAAGTTCCATGCGTATCTCTGATATATGTACAACTGACTAGCAAATGAATTGCTTTATCTTGGAACCGTAAAAGGAGTGCTCTGGAAAATGGTGTACAAATTGGCAGATATTTGATTAAAAAATAAAAAGGTGCCACATCTGATGTATTTGAATTTATTTATCAAAACACCATGCACAACTATGATATATGTACAATTGATGTCCGAAAAAAAAATCTTGGTCAGGACGTATGGATTTTTATGAAAAGTGTTAAAAACCTTCTATATTAAATACATACTGGTTTCATAACGAGATGAAATGTTTATCGCTTGATATAAACTAGAGTTCTGTAGTTTCAATACATAATAAAAGAAACTTTGGCGAGTTTATTATATTAGAAATTACATTACGAGAGTTGATATCCAGCGGTATATAATTCTACTGTTGTTAAACATAAAATCATTTTAGTGCCGAACTGCATTTCTGTGTTTGATTGGTTGTGATGTTGCAGATTGTTTTTAAAAAGCTACATCGTTACTAGGCAACTTTAATAACTGCCAACGAGATCGCATCCGTGGGCCAATAGAAACCTCGACAAGATAATAGCACATGATGCATGGTGAGCTATAATTTGACGCTCGACAAATGAAATTCTCTGAAAAGCTATCCCACTAGTTCATATCTAACTCCAGATTCAAAGTCTCGTTGTGTTCCACAAAATTGCAATTCACGGAAGTAATAGGTGATAAGGGCGAACCATAAGAGAATACAAAAGATTAGATCCTTTAATACAAATGAGTTATCATGTTGGAAGATTCTTGATGTGAAAATTACTAAAATCAACGACATATATCTTTGCAGAAATTATTACAATAAAAAAATCCAAGTTGCATGCACGCCTCTTATATATGTAAAATACATCGGCAAACGAATACCGAAGCAATAACCAGGAAAGAGGGAATTTTAAAATCACGGCAATTCACATCCAACACGAATTGAGACAGCACGACAAAGACAAAACAAATAAACAAAAACGAACAAGAAAGTCACACAACAAGATCTTCAAATAAAAACAGATGTTCATGTAAGTTTGGACTTATCAGTAAGTGGATTTTTTTCGAAAGTGTTACTCTGACATGTTCTAGATTTGGATAATGTAAAATTAGATCTATTCCTATCTTACATTTACAGTTCTTGTTTTAGTACATGACATGTGACGGTCTAATAGTTCATTCTCACCTCTGAGCCGTCCTGACACACAGCTGTGTTTGTAATACAATCAGATAATGATGCTGCTTGATTGCAGGATAGACACGTTAGTGCTGAAATAAATGGTTAACGGTCGATAATTATACATTATTTATATGTATATTATAACGTATATTATTTCATCGCCTATAATTCTTAAAAAACAAACGGACAACTCATTAAATGGTCTTATAAATTTTCTGGTATGCAGTTTTTTGTTCTAACAAAAAACAAGGATTCTTCTCTAATATTTTATACAATAATTATTGTTCCTGGACATGTGATGACATGATTAATGCACTCAATCTTTTGCTGGACAACATTTTCGTTCGTTTTGGCAACACTATTTATAAACAGGTCATAGGTATTCCCATGGGTACAAATTGTGCACCACTCATTGCAGATCTTTTTCTTTTCTGTTACGAACGAGACTTCATGAAAACACTTCAAAACGGAATCATACAAAACAGTGATAATCTTATTTCTATTTTCAATAATAACAGCAGGTATATTGACGATATCCTTACTTTTGACAATCCCCAGTTTTTAGATTTTGTAGACATGATTTACCCACAAGAGCTGAAATTAAATAAAGGTAGCAATGATTTCAAATACTGCCCTTTTCTAGATCTAACTACAGTGGAACCTCCAAAAACCGGCCTCTGTCGGGACCGAAGAAATCGGCCGGTTTTAAGAGGTTTCGGTTTTTGGAGGTTCGGAAATCCGGTCATTTCAATCCGAACTCCAAAACCATAGGTGTAACATATGATCAGTAAAGTCGGTTTAGGCTGTGAGTTAACTATTTCAGTATATTTTACTGCATTCTTGTAAATTTCAGGTAAAAATTTCAGTAATCTGCTGAAATAAAGTTGTTTATCGATGAAAATTGCAATATTTGTGACATGTTGAATCAAATTTTATCGATTTTTTTGGTCCGCGAAAAAAGTCGTCCGGTTTTCAGAGTTTAATCTTAGAAGAAAGAATACGTTTGGGACCGATCTATATGGCCGGAATTCGGAATTCAGAGGGACCGGTTTTCAGAGGAAAATTTTACTTATTTACATAGGTAAAAATTCCGGACCGAAACATATCGTTGGGTTTATAGAGGAATCCGGTTTTCAGAACGACCGGTTTTCGGGAGTTCCACTGTATCATTATTGACGCTGGCAAAATAATAACTAAAATATATGATAAAAGAGATGATTTTGATTTCACTATAACTAACTCCCCTTTTCTTGACGGCGACGTTCCTCAAGCTCCATCATACGGGGTGTACATTTCTCAACTAGTACGATTCGCACATGTCTGTTCTACTCTTGACGATTTTAATGAACGCAATCTTACTATCACTGCAAAACTTTTACAACAGGGTTACAGATTTCATAAATTATTAAACACCTTTAAGAAGTTTTATAACAGATATGAATATTCAATATCTAAATATGGCGTTACTCGCAAACAGCTTATTACTAAGGGCATTTCTAATCCCCGTTTTTACGGTAATGTTGTTAAAAAATGCAAGAAACTAATTAAAAATCCAAAAAAGCTGGGACGTAACTTACATTCTATGCGTAATAGTGGATATTGACAAGATACTCTGCTTGCATCCGTTAAATCTGCTTTGAGATCTAGTGACCTGAAAATTTTACATACATACTGGCCTCTCACTTATACTGCCGATGTCTACTGATATTTATGATGATTCTTTACTAAATCCTGCGGAAAGTTTTGAGTTTGATTTTTCTTCCGTAGTGCGACAGTGTTCTACCAGCAGACTAGGCTCCTTTAGCTAACCGGCAGATTAGCGGCGAGCACCCCTTGACCCATCTTTCAAAATTACGTATTGTCATATTCTCTCCTTTCAAGATTGTGGTCATAGAGTTAGTAGTCTACCTGTAGTGGGTTTTATTCGTATGTTTACTATACTATAGGGAAACGGGACAGATAAAGGGGAGGTTTGGGTACCCATAAACCGGTTAAACCCTACCGCTGGCTTTTGCTAGTGTCGGTACCAAGTCCGGCTGTCCCGAGTTCCTATAGTTGTTTACGTTTGTCTTTTGTCTTATTTGTGGTTTTCCTGTGTGTTATTTTCCTAGCGGATTGTGGCATGTAATTATAATTTTCAGCCATTGTAGGTGTTTCCTGTTGTCCCTTTTATTTCATATTGCACTATGACTTTCAATATTCATAATGAATTGTTCCTAAAAAAGTGAGGTATCTTTCATTAAGAATTCTAAATCGTCAACCAGTATAATACTCGATAACCATATATTTCGCACATGCGTAAATGGTGTCCGAATAAGAGTAAAGGGGATGCAAAACAACCATATTTTAATTCTGTTTGTCTTAGTTTGTGAAAGAAATAAATGTTAAGAACATTTTTAACTTAATCATTCCATTCAGACAAGTAAATGTGAAATGTTTTGCTTTCGATTTGGATTTTGAACTTGCATCTGTTTGAAAACGTCAGATTGTGTATTGTGACGTCATAGACACAGACAAAATGGAAACGGGAAATCCACCTTCTCTCAGGTCGCTTCAGAACGGAAATTTCCATTTTCTGTCATATTGCAATCGAAATAATTCATGGCAGGTATATGGTTGTTGTCATTGAACCAAGGGCTTGGCCTTTATATTCGTAAATTTAACCCCTCGCTAACGCTCTGGGTTAAATTCGAATATAAAGGCCCAGCACATGGTTAAATTTCCAATAACCATATATCTGCCATGAATTATTTCTTAAATATATTTTTTTCGTTTCATTTTAATGCCAGAAAACAAATTTTGTAAATATACTCTCTTGCATTGCTTTTACTCTATAGCGTATATTTCTCACATCGAAATAGTTAAATCTTTCACATTTTCAAGTTCAAGGTTTACCGAGAACTTTAAAATGTGAAAATTTCACTATCGAGATTTGAGTCATAATCGTAATAAACAGGAAAACAATGTAAGAGACTGTTTCTCTAATTCCGACTTGATTTATTTGAAGTAAATTGACCTCAGTAGTCTACAATCTCAAATATGCCGCCATTTTGTTGCTTCCCTCGTTGTTATGTGAATCATTGTGCAATTCGTTGAAAAGGATGTTGAGTGTAATATTTTTGATACAAATGTCAAGTTATCAATAAATCGCCAGACAGCAGGTGATTCAGATGTTCATTTCAACATAAAATCGCACTATTTATTGACACGAGACACTTAAATGATTGACCAATCACCACCTGGGAACAAATCTATAAACATGTTAGTAAAGTACGTGTCAATCCAAAACGAATAATCCAAGGACAATGGCAACATCGAAACAACAAAGAAACAGAGACACAATATGAGTACGGCACAGAAAAGAAAAATGAAGACACACACACACACACAAAGATGAATAACACAGAAACAATTAAAAAACCATGGATGAGATCAGGTTCACTGGTAGAGAAAACATCTCCTGCTTCTTATAAGACACCAGCTGTGTTGAACATGTCAAATCCGGTAGAATGAACAACAATAAAGCTTTAAAGGGAAAGATCTGTTGTCATCTGGTTTATGCTTCGATAACCAATCGAGCTGGATAATAAGATAATAAGTGTTTTTTTCAGCTTCCATTATATAGATGATATTCTTTCATTAGATATTCCTCAATTACAGGATAACCTTCATCTTAACATGCCAAAATGAACTTGATCAAAGGGACCGATTAAAGGGACCACCGATACCATTAACAATATCATAACTGGACTTATACCTCTATATTGACAACCATAGACGTCTGAAAACAAGACGCTACGACAAACCTGATGATTTCGACTTCCCTACATCCCGCTTTTGGCAGTCATATTTCCACATCCCCGGTATGCAGTCATATTTCCACATCCCCGGTATATAGCGTCTACATTTCACAACTCATTTGTTATTGTCGTGCATGTATTGTCAACACAGCGTAATTACTGTCTCATAAACATATATAACAAGGTTAATTTATGTTCAATCATTGTTGCAATTGTCACAACATAAGTTTTACAGTCGTTAAAATGATTTTTGACAGATCTTTGGGTAGATCCAGAGTTTATGACCGGACTAACAAACACCGACTATGACAAAACCGGACTTGTCATTGGCAGTGGCACGGGTGTCATGCGTAGTACAGATCATACATACCCTTCCGGAACAACTGATGGCCATCCCGGTTTTCAGTGAGAGTTCAAATTGTATGTGCCCAAGTTTTTGTATTGTATTTAAAACTACACTGTCATCTTTTAGTTTTGTCTTTGTTGATGTTTGTGATACCGATTGTTGAATACTTAATGAAATAATAGAAGCTTTTCAAACTTTTACCTTGAACTGTTTGACTGAGTTTTATTTGTTGTATCTAAGAGTTAGAAAATGACACTAAGCAAACAGACACCAAACAAATCTTTCGACACCATATTCTGTGTGACAGGTGCCATTCCTGGCGCAGATCACGCCTACCTCCCGGAGAACTTAATGATACCTCTAGTATTTTGTAGGGTTTTTCACTGCTTGTGGTTTAGATTTGTGACCTTTTTGTTTGTTTTGTGTTTGGCATGCTGTCTAAGTTCATTTGAATATGAATTGCCGTGCTTTTTTATTTTAGATTTTGAAATTTCTCTTTTCTCCCCTTTTCTTTGTATTCGTGTAGTCTACCTGTATTGGGTTTTATACGCATGCTTATCATACTATAGGGACACGGGATAGAGAAAGGGGAGGTTTGGGTACCCATTAACCGGTTTAACCCTATCACTGGCTTTTACTAGTGCCGGTACCAAGTCCGGCTATCCTGAGTTCCTATCGTTATTTATGTTTGTCTCTTGTTTTCATTATTGTTTTTCTGGTGCAGTTTGCTTGTAAATAATGCCATGTAATTGTAGTTCCTGGCCATTGTAGGTGTTTGCTGTTTGCTGTTATCCTGTTTTTGTGATTTAATGTATTTTGTTTGATATTTAAATGAGAAGATTTGTGATATTTCTTGGTAAATCATAAATGAATATTTCGTAAAACGTAACAAGAAACGTTTACCTGTAACTTCGTTCAACCCAAACACGAATAATGTCAAGAAAAAGTCTGAAATATAAAATAACCGTATAATTGAGATCACAAAAACATAGATCTTACTCTATTTGCAGAGAGAAAAAAATCGGGTCTCCCAAATGAAATCCCATATCGGATGTCTGGGCAATATGGGACCCCTGTTCATAAAAAGAAAATGAGGGTGGGTTTCCCTGAGTTAACTTTATTCATATTGCGGAAATCATCAATAACATACAGCACAAACACGCCTTTCTCAATATTCCAAGTTCCTGGCTCTATTTCCATGACAACCAAATGCTCATGTATCCATAACAACCATTTTTTACACTCTATCACAATCTTCGGGCAAGAGTTTCCCCTTATTATCAAAGTAATATGCTTAGATGTTATAAAAATAAAATAATCATCTGAAATGATTAATATAAGAAAGAAAACAGGAAACACCTACAATGGCCGTAAATGAGTCTTTTCTTTAAATTTTGTAATTATTTTTATTTTATTTTTATTATTTTTTGGTATGATTTCCGAAATTTGAAATTTCCAATTAGTAGAACTTTGTCTTGCATAGCACCGAACTTTATTACGAAGTTTGGCAGATTTTTGTCATAAAGTGAAAACACTTTCGAGTTGACAAACCAATCCCTTTTTGACCCCTCAAAATACTCTTAAGTGACCCACCTGAAAAATATTTGATGATCGCACATCTTAATATATTAGACTAATACTCTATCAATTTTGAAACCTTTATGTTCAATGGTCTTTGAGATCTGTTGCTGACAAGTTCATGGCAACAAGAAGGAAAAAGGTGAATAAAAAACACAAGATATATAACACAAAACATAGAAAAATAGTATTTACTGTGTTAAGATGTAAACACAAGAAGTCTCCCAAACGAATCTCAATATGAGATCTGTACATCCCCCAAAACTGTCATGTAAATATTGCATCCATCTTTTTTTCGGTTTCAATCGAAACTAACGTCATTTTGAATATGGGACCTAGACATTTTTAGATAAGATTTCTAAATGCAAAGTCGAAAACTTTATATGCATATCAATTTTGTTTTCTTTCTGTATTCAGTACTTGAATTTAGACACTGCCGGTATGGGATAACCAACTATTAGAATGACATATTCTCTTCTGTTGAGAAACTTTTAAAACCAAAATCTCAATTGTTCTACTCACTTTATATATTTCATTTACTTTTCATACCAAAAAAGACTAATTTGATAAATCGTTGCAGATATAATTTCAATTTTGTGCATTACTCTAGTGTAAGGATTTAGATATTAACGGTATGGGATAACCAACTATAAAAATTGGTAAACTTCAAAATTGAAACCTATTTAATAACAATGAATGCATTTTATTTACTTTTCACATTATAAAAGACCAAATTTGATATATAATTTTTTGCATTATCATAGAACATGTATATATATTTAGACATCGGAAAGGTATAACAAGCTATAAAAATTGGTTATTTTTCAAAATTGTAACCTTTCTTTAAAGAAAATCTTAATTGTTATACCCACTTTATACAGTTTATTTACTTTTCACACATGGAAAGACCAAATCTACTAAATAATTGTCAATATAATTTCAATTTTTTGCATAACCATAGAACATGTATATGGATTTAGACAATATGGGATATCCAACTATAAAAATTGTTCATTCTCCAAAATTGTTACCTTTTTGAACAAAACTTTCATTGTTAGACCTTCTTTATATATTTTATGTACTTTTCATGCCAGAATATGCTAAATTCAATAAATGAAAACAAAATAATTTCAGTTTTGCCTTTTCATTATGTACATGATGTAAACGGATTTAGACATATTATCGGTATGGGTTTACTAACTATAAAAATTGATTATTCTTCAGAATTGTAACTATTTTATGCAAAATCTTAATTGCTTCACCAACATTATACATTTTATATACTTTTCACACCATAAAAGACCAAATCAGAGAAAAATAGTTGTACACATAAAAATTGGTTATTGTAACCTTTTTTTAAAGAAAATCTTAATTGTTGTACCCACTTTATACAGTTTATTTACTTTTCACACATGTAAAGACCAAATTTACTAAAAAATTGTCAATATAATTTCAATTTTTCGCATAACCATAGAACATGTGTATGGATTTAGACATTATCAATATGGGATATCAAACTATAAAAATTGTTCATTCTCCAAAATTGTTAGCCTTCATTGTTAGACCTTCTTTAAATATTTTATGTACTTTTCATGCCAGAATATACTAAATTCAATAAAAAGTTAACCATATATAATTTCAGTTTTGTTTTTTCATTCCTCAAGTACATATGTACATGATGTAAACGGATTTAGACATATTATCGGTATGGGATAACCAACTATAAAAATTGATTATTCTTCAGAATTGTAACTATTTTATGCAAAATATTAATTGTTTAACCAACATTATACATTTTATATACTTTTCACACCACAAAAGACCAAATCAGAAAAAAAATAGTTGCACATATAATTTCAATTTTGTTTTTTGCATTACTCGAGTGAATGGATTATGACATTATCGGTATAGGATAACTAACTATAAAAATTGGTAAACTTCAAAATTGTAACATTTTCAAACAAAATCTTAATTGTTTTATTTACTTCATGCATTTCATTCACTTTTCACAATATAAAAGACCAAATAAGATAAAAGTTGGACATATAATTTCTAATGTTTTCTTCATTACTCAAGATATAAGCACTATCGGTTTTGGAACTATACCAATGGGTAATTTCGGTTCTCACTTACTTTCTTCTATCGTAACTCTTTTTAATACATTATATTTATAATTTATCTCCCATTATATATTTATTTTGCTTTTTATACATAAAAGATTCGGGTCTAACTATTTTTGACGTAACAATTTTAGCATTTTTAGTATCCCACCAATAACCATGAAAAATTAAATTTGTCATTCGAAGTAACATTTTTAAGAACATACATGGGATACCAACTTTTTTGTTCCACAACAATGGGACTTCGCTTTTTTGATTTGTGTTACAATGGGACCACAACTTTTTTATCGAGCATTTATGCTTTGCACCGGTCCAATCCCTAATAATTTTTGACCGGTCCCTTAAGGTGTGTAAGGTAGCATGTTACAATTTCTAGTTCCACTTACTAGAAATTTAGTATTCAATGACAACTTTATCCATGGTTCAGTGTAAGTTTCATGTCGTTGTTTTTGTAATTTTTAAAAACGATATAAATTTTGAAAATAAAACATTTGATATCTGAATATTGCTTGACTTGCAAAAGCTTATTACTAAGGGCATTTCGCATCTTCGTTTTTACGGAAGTGTTGTTAAAATGTCAAAAACTAATAAAAAAGCAGAAAAAATTGGACACAACTTACAATCTTTACGTAATAGGGATATAACCAGGATATTGTGCACGATTCCGTTAAATTAGCTTTTGGATCCAATGACCTTACGATTGTACATGTATACTGGCCTTTCACTTATACTTCCGACGTCTATTGAAATGCTTGATAATTCATTATGTTTTATTTGTATGTTTATTACACTATAGGGAAACAGGTCAGAGATGGAGGAGGTTTAGGCACCCATAAACCCGTTTAACCCTACCGCCGCTATTGCTAGCGCGGGTATCAAGTTCGGCTGTCCCGAGTTCTATCTTTGTCCTTGTTTGTCTTTTGTACTTTATTGCTGTTTTTCCTGTGCAGTTCCCTGGTGGATTGTGGAATGTGACTGTACTTATTGACCATTGAAAGTGTCTTCTGTTATTTTCCCTTTATTAACCATATTAGAATATAGATTTTACTTTATCAAAACGTGTTAATAAATATAAAGAAAACAAGAGCCAAACTTATATATCCAGATACATGGCGATAAAGATCGCATACAAAGAACGAAACAAACAGATTACAATCCAAACGCCACAAAAAAATTAGGCACTAATAGTGTGAACATTAATTTGTAATGACAAATGCCTCAGAGACTATAAGTTTCATTATTGAAATATATTTTTTTCATTCAAATGTCATGCACTCGTAACGAATGCCACCGACTAAGCAAGCCAAGTGGAACTTCAGAAGTGGCATGCAAAACATGTGACAGTCACTAAATAACAATGAATTAAACGGTAATAACAGAAGTTGTATACAAAACAAGTGACAGTCACTCAATAACAGTGAAGCAAACGGGAATAACAGAAGTTGTATATAAAACAAGTCAAAGTCACTCAATAACAAAGAAGCAAACA
>MJUU01006202.1:48967-59909 GCA_002080025.1 Modiolus philippinarum
AAGTCACAGTCACTCAATAACAGTGAAACAAACGGGAATAACATAAGTTGTATGCAAAACAAGTGACAGTCACTCAATAACAGTGAAGCAAACGGGAACGACAGAAGTTGTATACAAAACACGTTACAGTCACTCAATAACAGTGAAGCAAAAGGGAATAACAGAAGTTGTATACAAAACAAGTGACAGTCACTCAATAACAGTGAAGCAAACGGGAATAACAGAAGTTGTATACAAAACAAGTCACACTCACTCAATAACAGTGAAGCAAACGGGAATAACAGAAGATGTATACAAAACAAGAGGCTCTCAAGAGCCTGTATCGCTCACCTGGCCCTTGATTAACATAGACATTTTATGTCAAAGAGCCCAAATACATAGTTAAACTATATGACTAATTAGTTTAAGGGGAGAAGACCTCTGTTAGTGTTTCCGATGGGGTCCAATGTTCAACTACGTTCCCTGCTGTCAGCTATCTTGGATAAAGTGTTAACCTAAAAAACAATTTTCTTTTCAGGGGGCCACATAAAGACTATTTTGACAAAGTTTGGTTCCATTTCAGTAGTTTCAGAGGAGAAGATCTTTGAATGTGTTTTCACTTAGGGTCCAATGTAAAAACTAAGTTCCCCGCTGGCTGCCATGTTGGATATTACGCAAACCTGTAAAACACCTTTTTGCAAGGGACCACCCAAGGACTATTGTGGCCAAGTTTGGTTCCAATTGCCTCAGTAGTTTCAGAGGAGAAGATCTTTGAATGTTTTTTTCCATAGGGCCCAATGTTAAAACTATGTTCCCCACTGGCCGCCATCTTGTATATCGCGCTGACCTGAAAAAACCTTTTTTGCAAAAGACCACCCAAGGACTATTGTGGCCAAGTTTGGTTCCAATTGCCTCAGTAGTTTCAGAGGAGAAGGTCTTTGAATGTGTTTTCTCATAGGGTCTAATGTTAAAACTATATCCCTGTGTGCGGCCATGTTGGATGTAGCGAGATCCTGAAAAACACATTTTTTGCAAGGGACTACCTAAGGACTATTGAGGCCAACTTTAGTTCCAATTTGCCCAATAGTTTCAGAGAAGATCTTTGAATTTGTTTTCTCATAGGGTCCAATGTTAAAACTATGTCCCCCGCTGGTGACCATGTTGGATGTAGCAATATCCTGAAAAACACGTTTTTTGTAAAGGACCCCCAAGGACTAATGTGGCCTAATTTGGTATCAATTGGCTTAGTAGTTTCAGAGAAGATCTTTGAAAGTGTTTACTCATAGGGCCCAATGTTAAAACTATGTTTCCCGCTGGCGGCCATCTTGAATATCGCACTGACCTGAAACACCTTTTTTGTAAGGAACCACTCAAGGACTATTGTGGCCAAGTTTAGTTCCAATTGGCCCAGTAGTTTTAGAGGAGATCTTTGAATGTGTTTTTCCATAGGGTCCAATATTAAAACTATGTCCCACGCTGGCGGCCGTGTTGGATGTAGTGCGATCCTGAAAAACACCTTTTTTGTGAGGGACCACCAAAGGACTATTGTGGCCAAGTTTAGTACCAATTGGCTCAGTAGTTTCAGAGAAGAAGATCATTGAAAGTGTTTTCCCATATGGTCCAATGTTAAAACTATGTTTACTGCTGACAGCCATCTTGAATATCCCGCTGAACTGAAAAACACCTTTTTTGCAAGGGACCTCCTAAGGACTATTGTAGCCAAGTTTAGTTCCAATTGGCCCAGTAGTTTCAGAGGAGAAGATCTTTAAATGTGTTTTCCCATAGGGTCCAATGTTAAAACTATGTTTCGCGCTGGTGGCCATCTTGGATATTGTGGCCAAGTTTGGTTCCAATTGGCCGAGTAGTTTCAGAGGAGAAGATCTTTGAATGAAAAGTTTACGCCGAACGGACGACGGACGACGGACGCAAAGTGATGGCAAGAGCTCACCCTTGCATTAGCCAGGTGAGCTAACAAGCCAATCTATGACAGAGCCACCGATCAATAGAAATCGTCACAAAAGATGTCACTGTAAAACAGTAAAATCGAAGGAAATTCGGAAATGATATACTATAACAGTGAAGCTAAGGGAATGATAAAAAGAAATACATGCAAACGAATCACGGACACACTTTCAAAATAATACCAGAGAGAGGAATTAAGCTCAGGTAAGCAACACTAGAAAAAGAAAGGAAAAGAGAAAAATAAATTACAAATACAGGTGTCTGAAGGGTAAATATACCATTATGGAATAATATGAAATTATCTATACTGAAACATTATTTTGCAACATAAAGAATCAATTTGGGGGTTTTTCTGTACATTTAAGCAAAACCTGAAAGTGAAAAGCGCAAAAACTGAAAGTGAAAATTTTGACTTAAAAACGATAGTGCAAATGGCTATATGGAATTTCAACTTCAAAATCTGTCATAAAATATTGTTTACATTTGACAAATAAAGATTAGGGTTAACACTAAAATAAGATAAGTTATTGTGAACTCTTTTTTCTTTACATCTAACACTAGAACTGCAGCTCGTATGGTTTAATTCATCTTGTTTTAATACAAATGTTGGAAAAGAGATAAGGAACAAAAATTTGAAATACTTATTGAACTACTCTTGACATTTTCGTACTTTTCTGTTTCCGTTTTTCTGTTTAATGTATAAAATAAACCATGGAAGGATATGGAGTAAATGCACATGAGACAAAGTGTCTACAAGTGCATGATAGGACCAAGCAAAGAAACAACGCTTTTATTGCTGTTCTCCATCTTGAAATCACCATACGGCCTCCAACAATGAGCTTTGCTCATACCTAATAGTAAGTTCACCGAAATGGAAGAATTAATACTTGGAGTAGCAATATACAAACATCTCCAGCATATGAAGACTACATATCACAACTCATTCGCTAGTGGCGTGCATGCAGTGTGTACGTCGATTTCATCAACAGAGCGGAATAACTATCTAAAAAGCTAATTAGAAAGGGTCTTTGTCAATCACTATTAGCATTTTCACTTAGAAAGTTTTATGGTCAACATCATAATTTGATGGATCGTCACAATGTGTCTATATCACAAGATAAAGATGGATACTTTCAATAGATCCAGAGTTATTACTGGAACGACACATACCGAATTACAGCGGACTTTTAACTTACCATGTGGCAGGTGTCACACGTGAAGTAGGAAATGCTTACCCTTTCGGAGCACCTGATAACACTCCTGTTTTTAAGGGGTTCACATTGTTAGTGCTTTATTTCTTTTTACGCTTGTGTATTCTGTTTGTTTCGTCCTCGTCATTTAAGTTATATGTCTGTTTGTGATCCTGATATTCCTATATATTCTGGATTCTGGATTTATGATTTTTGGAAGTTGCTTCAATATTTATTTGGACATTTCCTAAACTGAATTAAAAGTCATTAGCTATGCCTACGAAGTGTAAATACAAATGCATTAATAAAAATTGATTGCAAAACAGCTTATAATAAATCAAGAAAAACATTAAAGCACTGATTTTCGAAAATAAGACATGCTTGCAAAATCGCACTTACTCAGAATAGAATTTTTTTTTAATGCTAGGCTTTGTTTTGTGAATATTTGTGAATCCAGTGTTGCAAAGTACTGATGTGTACTTACAAGTAAAGCTCGACATATGATTAATCTTGTTTTTTTTTAAATTGAGGGAATGTTCAAAATTTGACTACACTTCGGAATACTAAATAATCAAAATTGTCGTTGCGTGTTTCCAAGTTGATATGTATTAAGAAGTTAGTGTTTGGTATTTTTAGAAAAAAAAAAAGCACAACTGTAACCGCAGTTCAAAGCTATTTAAAATATACGAAACTATTAAGCAAGTGAAAACCCTATCAAATGTAGGTGTTCAAATCCTAAGAAAGTATATTCTACAGATGGACTGATGAACGATGATATCTTCGAAATTTCATTCGATAATGCCTGAATATTGAAGAATTTTGTTTTAAAGCTTAAACATGTATCTTATTAGCCAGGACAAAATACAGAGTTTTAACGAACAAGAGGCTCTCAAAGGCCTGTAGAGCGGCTCACTTGGCCCATGGCTAACACAGACAGTTCAAATAACCTCATTATTTCTAGTATATTAATTGACCGCGATGTAATGTGACCCAACGCTAAACCCCGTATGCAGCCATCTTGGATCTTATGTGGACTTCCCATATTTTTTTTCAAAGTGGGTCAGCAAAGGACAATTCTGACCAAGTGTGGTTTCAATAGAAAATAGAAAAAAGAAGGGAAACGGGGAATGTGTCAAAGAGACAACGACAAACATGTTTTGCAAGGAGAAGATTTTTTAATGTGTTTTCGCGTAGAGTTCAGTGTTTAACTAAATCGTTATCGGTGTTAATCTTGGATAAAGCACAGATATCCTGAAGATATTGTTTAACAAGGAACCACCAATGAACTTATTTGACCAAGTCTCGCTCTGTGGAATCGGAGAAGTACTTTGTGATTTCACCTAGGGGTCGATGTTATACTATATTCCCCGCTGGCATCCTTATTTGACTTGCCGGACAAACTTTTCAAGCAACCTCAAAAGATCTTTTGAGACTAAGTATGGTTCCAATCGGCCGAGTAATTTTAGATGAGAAGTTCATTGAACATGTTTTCCCAAGAGGTAAATGTTCCCCAATGGCATTCATCTTGGATGAGGTGCAGGAATAGTCAGTCAAATTCCATCATAAAGACAAAATGTAGTCCTTTTCCTGCTGAACATTTTTGTCTTAAAAATTAATCTCTATCAAGAAACAACGACAGTAGAATACCGAAGGAACAAGGGAAGCGAAGACCACAAAAATCGAAATCCGAAGACACGGCAAAAACGGCAACAGAGAAAAACAAAGACAAAACAAGGACATGAGACAGCTACAAAAATAATTGTTGAGATATCAGGCAAAATGTATAAAATCATGAACATTTTACCAATAAAGGACACTAACACCTTAATAAGTACAAAATATATTAAGATTTTCTTAAACATATCCATGTTGGTATAACTTGATATGCTGATAGTAATTTAATGTTGACTTTTACTGTTAAAGTTGTTAACGTGAATATAGAAAATATCAAAATTTAGAATATTTTGCGGAAAAAGGGTAAGAACTCAAAAATATATCATCAGATTTTCTTCAAAATCCCCAAAAAGGTAGATTTTGTCATGATGATTACTTTTATCCCCGTGTCAGAGTTTTGATATCTGTAACCGTTTTTGAATTATTTTCCCATACATGTGCCATTTTTAAAGGGCAAACATGTTGTATGGGCCTTTGACTAATTAAACACAATTTTAATTAAGATACCCATTAATGATTTAGGGAAAGTTTAGTTTAAATTTGTGCAGTGGTTTCATAGAAGGTTTTTGAATCAGTTTACGATGGACGGACAGACACCGTTGGACGACAAGTGATGGCAATAGCTCACATGTCTTTAAGGTCAGCTTAACTAATAAGAAAAAAACACAAAAAATAGAATTAGATTCTATGTATGGAATACATCTTTGTATTTAATATAGTGAATGTATTAAATGTAGTAATAGTAGTTTATTGAAAATGAAATATTCAGCATAGAAATTCTTCCCTTTTCACGTGCCGGCCCAATAGATGATAAGTTTCGATTGTGGTTAAACCCACAGAAAGAGCAATATCAACGGTGCTGACAATTCTTTCATAATGTTAAACAGTATTACTAATCCTGTGTAAGTGCAAACCACTTTTCAAAAAAACGGAATACAATTCCGGTAGGTGATCCTTTTTGACGTGTAGAATAGAAGTGGCATGCTTTAAGTGTTCCTATATTTTTTATTTTTTGAACTTAACAATGAAAAGATATGGAGTAAATTCACATGAGACAAAGTCTCTACAAATATATGGTAGAACGTACCAATTGAACAACGCTTTAAATGAACTTTGGTCATACCGCATAGTAGGTTCAAGTCAGCCCCTATCACCGGTTTGAGTTGAATTCATTGCTAATTGTTGAACAATGCCATATCCGTGTTTCATTGAGTCCAGGGATGCGAGATCGTAAATAAACATAAAAGTAACTGGCGAAGCGCTCTTACAATTGGCGAATTTTTCCCACTTAGTTCTCCGCTGGAAATATTGTATCGTGTCAGGATTGATTAGACTTACAGAGAGTCATCTTCGTGTCTGTTTCTTAAACTGTCTGAAATAAAGCATAAATGAAACCTTCATTAAAACACATATTTCCTGAAATATTTTTATTTTTTTTTCCAATGGCCTGGATTAAAAATGATTTACAATCTTGATAGGAAATGTTGCCTTGCCAGTGGCTTATTTAAGCTCTTACTGTTGATATTTTGAATTGGTTTATTCATAATGATAAAGTTCTGGTGTTGAATTGTCACCATTTTGCCAGTTGACATCAACATTTGCATATCGTCATATTGTAATATTTTTAAAAAATGAAAATTACTTAACACGAATAAGTTAATGATGATTTAATATAGTCTATCACCTAACAGAATTGTTGTTTTTATTCATTAATTGAGTGTGTTTACAAAAACGAGGCATTCCACGTCTAAAAATGCAAAATATTTACTGGGATTTTAAAAATACTGCATCTGTTTATGAAAAAAAGGTTTTATGGGGTAAAAATGACCTTGAAATCACTTCAAATTCATAAACTCACCATAACTGTCTTTTACTACATTTTTCGATCCCACTGTTTCTATTTTTTTTCAAGAACTATTTATTACCATTCCAATGTGAAATTAACTTATTGCAAGTGTATACGTACCGATCAAAACAAAAATTACTTGTTAAAGGTTAGACAAATTTTAATTAGCTAGAATATTCATATAGAAATATTTACAACATGTAGAAAAGGATAAATGGTCTTTACCTACCTCTCACGCCAGCCAGTGCCTTCCTTATCTCTCTATTATATATAAATGATAACTATCTAGATAATGCAGAACATTGTCACGAATTCATAAGGCCTTAAAATTGTGGTGTATATATTTTTTCATATATATTAAGACGTGTTACTTTGCTGGAGAACTTGATAAGAACTCGATAACACTCTTTCTCAGAATTTACTCCATTTGCTTTATAATTTGTATAACTTTGGTTATGGTCTTATTTCATAATTCTATGAGGAAAAATTCCTAAACTTCGAGTTTTGGACTATTGCTTTTAGGGGAATTGATAGTCATGTTTCAAATTCATTTAGCATTTTTTTATATATGTATTCTTGCGTTTTATCCATTAAATATCAATTTTATATTTTTTGCACATAGAAGACTTTTCAGCATGAACAGTAAATAATGTGTTTCTCAGAGAAAAATATACGCTTCATCATTGCTGGGTCTTCAGAAAGTGGAGGAATATACTGTAGAGAACAGAAAAAAATAAACTGCGCCAGAAAGTACTAAGTAACATCCCAGTTTATATTTACCTTTTATTAGAAATAAAAAGTATTCAGAAACGAAGTAAACAAAAATAGGTAACCAAACTTTGCTTGGATTAGTTAATAAAACCACGTCATTTGAATTACAAAACACTGTATCTTACCATTCAAAGGATATTTATACAAAATGTTCAAGTTTTAAAATAAGAAACATACTGAATAAAATAACAGATTTTTTTTCCCAAAACAAATTCTGTTTATCAAGAACCATTTTCTAATAGATGGGTTTATTGTTTCTTTATATTAAATCTTCACATTTGTGGTAAAAGTTTATTAGATAGTCACATGCCAAGGTCAATGTCCTAAGGTCAAACATTAAGGCACTAACCAAAAGTTCTTCCCACAAGAAATAAACATGTGTAGTTTCCTGGTTGATTGTAACATGTGATTGTAATGTTCGGCCATTGTAAGTGTTTCCTGTTATCTTCCTTTCATTAATGTAAAAGATATACCCAATGTTATAGATTTTATGCCAAAGGTCAAGGTAACGAGTACATATATTTGGTTACCATCTCAATGGTGTTGTCACAAGGAATGGACATGCCTAATATGAAAGCAGTATCATTTTCCATTCAAAAGTATCCCAATTATAAAGTTTATTATTTTTTCCTCAAAAAGTTAATAGGACTGCTGAAACAGAGTATCATTTTATCTTTATATTTTTTTCAATTATCTTCCTCTTTAAAAATAGTAATGTTCCAACAATTATCCACATTAAAAAATATTCACAGTCTTAGTTAAAAGAAAATGAACGAATTTGAAGTTTTACTAAACATATAACCCATTGCTTATTTTCATAACAGGGTTCTTTATTTTTTAAGGCTTGATAATTATATATTACAATCAGATTGTGACAAAATGTACGTGGAATTAAACCGACCTTTTCCACTTTGTGATTAAGGTGACAACTAGTCACAGACAGCCTGTTAAGGCATTTATGAGACCAGAGATAACTGCATATTTACAAGTAGTAGCACAACACCCCCCCTAAAAAAACAAAAAAAACCCACACACACACTAAATGTACAAATTTGTCGTTTCTGCTAGCTGATAGACAATGTGCAATCATCATTAGATGAATTGTATTCCGTCATTTTACATCACGATATGCAGTTGCTGATGTCCCTTATTCAAAATATGACAAAATACAACAGCAATTTATTCATTCTGAAATAAATATGAAATATCGACTTGGAGCAATGCAAGAGCTTTCTTCAAGCACTGGCAATAGGACTATTTTCTCAATAAAGTGAGCTTGCCTTCTTTACAATGGTTGACAATAAACTGCTGCGCCAAGAGCGCACGATACGCCGGTCCACTGTCAACTTGAACCTTATTGCATTGTTGGACCACAACAAAGTTTTGATTGAAAAAAAAAAAACAGAATATGTGCCTTACCAAGATGTAACCATTTAACAAATATCAAATTAATATGTAAAATTAATGCATAGAACATGCAGAAAGGTGCAAAGAAATGAATTTTCAAAAATATTAAGTCAAAGGGCCATAACTGTCCACGAAAATATTTCAACAAGGACCAAATTTAAACTTAATTAGTAATCTATAAACATATAATCATATACTATATATCAATTCAACATATTCACGCATTGTAAAGAAAAGGTAGAGAAACTGATGTTTTTTCAGAAATTTACTAAGTCCAAGGGCCCTAACTTCGTACACAATCAACCAATCAGTACTAAATTACAGCTTGATCTGTATCTCAACTATATACACTCATATACCAAATATCAAATCAAAATGTCAAGCTGTTACAGAAAAAAACTGCGGAAACCTATATTTATCAAAATTTCACTAAGTCCAAGGGCCATAACTCTGTACAAAATCAACCGACCAGAAACAAATTCGAACTTCATCTGTATCTCACCTAGGTATGCTCATATACCAAATATGAAATCAATATGTCAAGCGGTTACAGAAACGAATCTCCGGACGTGCGGACAGACGGACAGACGGATGTACGGTCGGTATTCCATAATACGTCAGTCTTTCGACAGGCGTATAAAAATGACACATACTTTTGTTTCTATGATTACAACTATTTATTTCCTATGCATTGTCAAACAGACATACGCACTTAAATAAGAAAAATAACTAATTGAACAAGTCGTTGTGCCTCTATTATTTTTGGCGAACAACATCGAGATTCGTGATTCAGTATATTTTTGTTGTGATTATGAAATTTAATTGATGTTATTATCAGATAAACAATGAAAGGATATGGAGTAAATGCAGATGAGACAAAGTCTCTATAAATACATTGCAGAACCAAGCAAAGGAGCAACGCTTTTATTGTTGTTCGTTTTCTTGAAGTCACTATGAGGCCAGATATATTGCTAATACCATAGCTGATACTTTGTATGTTGGATTTTTATCTATACTACTTATATGTTCAACTCCAAACAATCTCTCTGGACGTCTGAGAGCAAAACTTTACGGCAAGCGTGATGCTTTTGACTCTCCGGCAAATTGAGTCTGCATTGCACTACGCATTTGAAATTGTCAAGATTTCAAGCTTTCCGGTCGTCAACTTGATTTGACTGATCGTTGCAATTTTTCTATTTTCACAAATGCTATAAGACAGTTCTGAGCAGAACCAGAGTTTAGTACTGAACTGACAAACACCGCTCCTCTGACTTTCTAGCGCCAATGTGAAAGATGCAGCGCATGGAACAGATCATGCCTACTCTCTCGGAACTCCAAAATAATACACCCAGTTTTTGTTAGGTTCCATTTTTGTAGCGTTCTTGTTGATGTTTGTTCACTTGTTCTGTTATATTGTCCAAGAAAAAAGTAAGTGAGAATCGAACCGTCAGTCAAAGGAAAAGTACGAACAATCATTGGACAATGACAGCATCGGAAACACCAAGACACAAGGACACCACATGAGTGCGGGACAAAAAAGAAAAATGAAGACACACATACAGATGAACAACACAGACCAAACAAAAACCACGGGTGAGATCAGGTGTGCCGGTAGAGGAAGCTTCTCCTGCTCCTTATAAGACATCCGCCGTGTTGAACATGTCAAATTCGGTAGAGGAAAAACTTTAGTTGTAAAGGGAAAGATCAGTTGTCATCCGGAAAACAGATATCCCATAGCGATCCACATGATCGTGATGTCGATCATAAAACTTCTGTAGTGATGACTCTAATTTTTTGGTAACATACTTTTGCTTAAGTAGTCTATTTGTTAGCAACCGAGTTCTATCAAGGAAGTCACTGTATTGACCACAAGCCCTTTAGTAGCAAATCAATTGTGATATGTAAACTTCATATTCGGGTGCTTTTGGAATGTTGCTACTAAGACTATAGGCTCTCAAGAGCCTGTAGCTCACTTGGTCCAAAGCTAGCATAGACAATAATCTCAATGTTAAAGGGTCTCTAAGTTTTTTGGTAACATACTTTTGCTTAAGTAGTCTATTTGTTAGCAACCGAGTTCTATCAAGAAAGTCACTGTATTGACCACAAGCCCTTT